>VWPV01002628.1:0-26575 GCA_013389885.1 Geococcyx californianus
GGGTGAACGTTGGGGTGTCCTGCGCAAGGACGGGAGTTGGACTGGATGGTCCTTGTGGGTCCCTTCCAGCTCAGGACATTCCATGATTCCATGCTTCTCCTGGCTTTTGCTTGATACGAATAGCAATGGGTCACGCAGTGTAGCATCCACTTTACCTGTAATAGATGTTGTAGACACAGGAGGCCGAGGACATTCGTTTTGGACGAGCCCATGTCAGAGTGACATCGCCCGAGAAATCAGCCGTCCACTGGAGGTTCTGGACTTTGTACACGATTGTTTCATCTAAGCAAGCAATGGGAAAAGTCAGTCTGTTAGAGGGCAACAAGCCCTTTGCCCAGAACAGAAACAGGAGTTATGTTCAGAGCACAAACGACACGCAGAGGTAGAAACAGTGACATGTTATAATGGAGTATTTGCACCATTCCTGTGGTCAGTTTTGGCCCCTCATTACAAATAAGACCTCAAAGGGCTGGAGCGCATCCAGAGCAGGGAACGGAGCTGAGGAAGTGGCTGGAGCACAGGGTTTCTGGGAGCAGCTGAGGGACCTGGGGTTGTTTATCCTGGAGAAGAGGAGGCTGAGGGGAGACCTCATCACTGAGAGGAGATTATGGTGAGGTGGGTGCTGGGCTCTGCTCCCAAGTGTCAAGTGACTGGACAAGAGGAAATGGCCTCAAATTGCACCAGGGGAGGTTTAGATTGGATATCAGGAAAAATTCTTGACTGAAAAGAGTGGTGAAGCCCTGGCAGAGGCTGCCCAGGGCAGTGGGGGAGTCTCCATCCCTGGAGGGATTTAAAAAATGTTTAGACACGGCACTGGGAGACATGGTGCTGTTGGGCTGATGATTGGACCGGATGATCTTAGAGGTCTTTTCCAAGTGATCCTGTGAATCTCTGATTCTAAGAGCAGGCTCATTGGCAGGCAGTTCAGAGCAGGAACATAGCCCTGGCACTCTTAGTTCTCCCCAAAGCGTCTTGGTTGTCTTTACGCTGCATCATGCAAGCATCCCCTTATCCCCAAGGAAAGATAAAGCATGGCTGTTGAGGAAATACTCTTTCATGTCATTTTAGAAGTGCACGAGTGTAAATTGAATGGTGCGAGCTGGAAAGGAAACCCAGCAGGTGTACGGGTCCATGGACAAAGCTATCTGAGTGAAAAGAGACTGTTTCCCCTTGGTGTAGCAGCCAAGCTGTGAATCTGGGCAGCTCCTTCCCCCTCCCCTGAACCTGCTGGCCTCTCCCAATCAATATTTAATTAAAGAACTAAAACCTGATTGATGCTCAACACCACAAGCAGTTTGGCAGGAAATGTGGCTGAACCTCACGGTTGGCCAGAGACAGCGATTGATCGCCNNNGCAGAAATGTTTTGCTGTGAGGGTGGGGAGGCCCTGGCCCAGGGTGCCCAGAGCAGTGGTGGCTGCCCCATCCCTGGAGGTGTTCCAGGCCAGGTTGGATGGGGCTTGGAGCCCCCTGATCCAGTAGGAGGTGTCCCTGCCCAGGGCAGGGGGTGGCACTGGATGGGCTTTGAGGTCCCTTCCAACCCAACCCATTTTATGAATCTAAGTTTTTCTGTGTCTCAGATTGCTGGAAGACAAATTGTCAGTGTCGAAACTGCCCAGAAAGCCTGTCCTAGCTGGTTATAAACAGGTAACTCAGGCAACCTAAAAGAGGCAGATCCATCTAGGATGTTGTGAATGCAAGGTGACATATCCAGGAGAGCACCCCCACGCGCTACCACAGAGCAGGACATGAGAAATGGGGGAGGGCTGCGGCTTACCAGTACAATTCCTCTCATCGCTGCTGTCCGAGCAGTCCAGGTATCCATCGCACCGTTCCGTCACCATAATGCAGGCTTCTCCATCCTCGCATTTGTAACCATTGGGGCACGACAAGGTGCTGTGAGTAGCTGAAAGAGGCAGAATGGCTTCAGGACTCAAGGCAGAGAAGTTCCCTCACCAGCACTGGGCTGTTGGCAATGCCAGTGCTGGCATTGCTGCTTCAAAATCAGGCACGATGCTGGGGTGGCTGCACGTGAGGGATGGAGCCCCAGCAGAGTCTCTCAGTCCTAGGGCTACCTCACTCCGGCTGCATCTTCAACCATGATCACACATGGTGGCATCAGGAGAACGTGGAGCAATTGAACCTCTAATGGGAATGGGACTGGTTGTTTGGGCTTTTTATTCCATTTTTACAGTAATGCTGCATTTGCTGCAAGGATTTCACCAGCAATAAAACTCCTTGGTCGCTTCCCCCTCCTCACAAAGAGCTTCTCCAGGGCAAGAGCCAGGTGAGCTGCTCTCCCATCCCCACACTTACGGCAGTCCCTCTCGTCTGTGCCATCCTGGCAGTCCCGCAGCCCGTCGCATCGCTTCCAGTTGGGGATGCACTTGTGCAGCTGTTGGCACTCGAACTCGAACCTGCTACAGCGTCCAGGGAGCACCGGGGACGTGGCCGTCACGTTGGGTCCTGCACACAGCAGCGAGTGAGGAAACCATGCAAGGCAAGGCCAGGCTGCCACCAGGAGGGACCAAAACCTGTCCCCAAGTCCTGACTCCACTAGATGGCAATCTCTTCCCATCTAGCAGGTAGATGGCTTCGGCTGGGTTGATGCCTAAGCCATCCTCTCTCCTGACTGCAGAGGGCTGGAAAAGCAACTGGTTTGCAGGCGATGATGTCCTGCATCGGCTCTGAGCTCAGCAAGCTCTTAGCAAGGACTGCAGTGAGAAAGAACCGTCTTTCACCTTCAGCATAGCATGAGGTGGAAACTCACCCTGTATCCCTGTTCCTTATGCCCCTACACTGTTTGAGACAACATTTAAGCAGGGACCTGCTGCAGCAATAATCCATTCCACATTGTTCTCCCAAGTGAGGGTGATAGCACAAAAGGAAACGGCCTCAAGTTGAGCCAGGGCAGGTTCAGAGTAGGCATGAGGAAAAGTTTCCTCACTTAAAGGGTTCTCAGGCCCTGGCAGAGGCTGCCCAGGGAGGTGGTTGAGTCACCATCCCCAGAGGGGTTTAAAAGATGGGTAAATGAGGTGCTCAGGGATCTGGTTTATTAGTGGACAGGTATGGTTGGACTCAATGATCTCAAAGGTCTTTTCCAAGCAAACAATTCCCTGATTCTGTGTGGAGCCAGAGCAGAGTCCCAGCTGGTGGCAGGGAGGACTCACTCCAGGGAGAGAAGACACAATGGGCTTTTACGTCTCAGTGTAATTGAACCCTGTACTCTGGCAAGGCTCTGAGATTGAGTGACCAACAAGTCCTTGAAGACGTGATTCTACAGATGAAGGGAAGGGGTGAGGAAGAGAAAAAGCTTACGCGACGTAGGGCAGGCGTCCTCATCGGAGCCGTCGCTGCAGTCCTTGTAGCCGTCGCAGACCCAGCTGTTCATGATGCAGGCGCCGCTGTTGCAACGGAAATGATTCGGTAAACACGTCGGTGGGATGGATGTGGTAACGGGATGGACTGGAGAACCTGAAAATACAGCAGTGAGAGGTGAGCTGAGACACCTCCTGTGCATGGGCTGTAAACTGTGCCCATTTCCAACTATCAGCAGAGGGAAGTGAGGAGCAGGGAAGGCATTACAGGTCCAATATTTTTATCTATGTGGTATCTGCACAGATACCTAATTAGAATTTTAATAAACATAGAATAAAAGAGTGCACACATGGCCCATGAGGGATTTTTGAAGCCATGGGGGCTGACATGGGGTGATCCAAGCAGCCTTGCAGCTGATGCTGAGAGCAGTCCCTGCACACGCTGCAGCCCAGCCTCAGCCAGGACCTCCTTACCCTCACACTCCTTCTCGTCGGACCAGTCCCCACAGTCGTTTTCCCCATCACATTTCCACCGGTTGGGGATGCAGTGCCCATTCCCACACTGGAACTGGTAGTACCGGGAGCAGCTGGGGGCTTCTGTTGGGTTTTCTAATAAGGAGAGAAGAGTCCCATGAGCCCCAGCTTTATCTCACCAGTCCTCAGCGTGGCTGAGGTGTGGGACCATCTCAGGCCACGTTATACCCTATCTATTCCCATGAGCAGCACAAGCAGGGGTCCTTTCTCGCCTTCTCCAGCATCTCCATCCCTCACAGCCTTTGCTAGCCTGTTGCCACCACCATTACACCTCCATTGTTCATGGGCAGACACAGCTATGACTTCAGAACCAGAGCTGACAGTGCAATTCAAGCAGAGCACGGCAGAAGCGGAGAAGCAAACCCTGCAGCTCTGAAATGAAGATGAAGCTGCTTCGTCTGGCTGGGTACGGCTCCTACAGCTACCCAGGGAATGACGGTAAATATTGAGTTTGGCTGAAAATTGCCTGTCTGCTTCGGGCTGGGAATCTGTGGAGTAAATATGGTCACGTATGACTTAGTCAAGCACAAGATGTGCCAGCCATATCGGATTTTCAATGAGCTTGAGTTTGCCTACATGCAATATGAGGAAAGTGAGACTGATCCCACTCTGCGATGCACAAACGGAATGCTACACACACACTCATGTACATAAATACATGCATGAGTGTGTATAAGAAACACTCAGGAGTCAGTATGCTCCTGAAATTCAAAAGAGGCTGGAACTACGGTGATTGGAGACCCTGACGTACTGCTCACCACAGTTTGCTTCATCGGAGTAATCGCCACAGTCATCCATCCCATCGCACTTCCACACCAGGCTGATGCACACGCCGTTCTGGCACTGGAAGCTGAACTGGTCGCAGGTCCGGTGGAACTCAGGGTCCTGGGCTGCAGGGACATCAGAGGTTTGGTGTAAAGATCAAGGGTAAAGCTCATCATTGAGGAGGAAGGAAGGACTGAGGACACTCAAAGGCAATCATGGACTTCTAAGGTCAGAGCCAACTCTTGGGAGACCTGGCAGCTCTGGGGTACCCCAGGGAAGGCACTCAGTGCTTCTGGGTTCACTCCCTGTCCATCCTTCCTTTTGCAAAGACGCACAATATCACACTTACAGCAGCCAGCATAGTTGGCATCTTCATCCGACCCGTCTCGACATTGGATGATGCCGTCACACACCATGGAGTGGAACAAGCACTGCTGCCGGTTCTTGCACACGAAATCCATGTAGCGGGTGCACAGGGGTTCTGGAGAAACCAAAGGAGGGGAGGAGATGGCACCCCTGCTGTCCTTGGCAGCTGTAATGCCACCCGCCATGATCTGCGCAGACCTGAGCCCAGCAGCTGGAGCTCAGGAAGCTACAAAAAGTTTCCAAGACAAATTGCTTGAGCTCGGTCCCTGCACAGGCTGCCCTCACTCGATAACACATCAGGGTGCGAGCGCGTTGGCACAGGCATCAGGAAGGATTTGGTCACCTCCCTGAATGCCCTCCCTATCCGTCACAGCCCTTTTGCTGACATTTGCAGGCCAACTGATTTCCCAGGGGGCTTGTGAACTGTAACGAAGGTTTTCCCATTATCTCACCAGGGCTTTTCTCCCAGCGAGACAGCCTTTGGCAGACCGTGAAGGCCATCAGTCCCCGGCGCCAGGGCCCCATCAGCTCCCACGGTCCCGATACTCACCACAGTGCTGTTCATCCGAGGCATCAGAGCAGTCGTTGATGCCATCGCAGTGTTTGCTGGTCGGGATGCAGGTGCCGTTCGGGCACTGGAAGCCATTGCACTTTTTTTCTGAAATTCACAGAACGATAGTTTGACTTGGAAGAGACCTTAAAACCCATCCAGTTCCAACACCTCCCACTGGATCCGGGGGCTCCAAGCCCCATCCAACCTGGCCTGGAACACCTCCAGGGATGGGGCAGCCACCACTGCTCTGGGCAACCTGGGCCAGGGNGTTTTTTTTTAAAGCTGCTCTTAGTTATCTACAAAAGCCGTGGCACAGCCCCAGCTACCCTCTCCCTGTCTGCCAACTTTTGGTGGGATGGGGATTGTCCCTCTGAGTCTGCTGCAAGGCTTATCTCAGCGGCTTTGTAAGAAATCCCTCCCACTCTGTGGCAGAGCCCCCTCCCCACGCATCGTTCGTTACCGCAGTTGGCAGGGTCCTCATCGGAGCCGTCCTGGCAATCGGCGTCACCGTCGCAGGCCCAGCGCTGCGGGATGCAGTGGCCGTTCTGGCACTGGAAGCTGGAGGCCTCACAGGTGTGAAATACTGCTGAAACCAGAATCAGGGGGACAGCCTGAGCACAGGGACATCAAGTCAAGCCCCGTCACCACTTCACTCTGTCACACACGCCTCTGCTTCTATCACCCACACCAGGACTTCACATCATGGTGGGTCCCAGCACTGAGCACAGGTGGACACCAAGGAAAAGACTGCCAGGAGTCCAGGTTTTCCCTGGGTCACATCATGGTCTTTTCCTCTCTGCTGTGCTTGCTTACAAGCCTGCTGTGCGTCACCGATGGCTTTTGGAGGCTGGCAACCCCTCTCAAAGCTCTCCTAAAGTCAGTAGCCTCTTTCCCTTTGACCTTGGTCCTTGGTGCAAAAGTGACAGTGGTGGCATCTTGCTGGAGATGGCAAGAACCATCACAGTGAGCAAGGAAGCCTTGTGGAGCAGCAGGGTCATAGAATCACAGAATCATTCAGTTGAGAAAGACCTTTCTGATCATCAAGTCCAACCATAGCTCAAGTCACGACAGGATCGATTCAGAGACAGCCTTTAATTAAGGCTCTTCCACGTTGCCAAAGCTAATTAGAAATACAATTCTCCTTCGCTCTCCCAAGGGAGCAGGGCCCTGGCTTTCCTTAGGCTCCTGTCACAAAAATACCTGCTCACGGGCTGTCTTGGTTGAAGCCCGGTCTATGTTGTCACTTCAGAGACAAATACTGCTCTTCAACCAGGAGAGCACTCATTGTTATTGAGAAGAAAAGCAATGTTCAACTTAATTAAATTGCATGCTACGGAGGTTTAGGTTAGCGAGTGACAGGCACTCGCAGATATTTCAAAATACAAAAATCTTGTGGCAGTAATATTCTATTAGGCATTCAGTGTGAAATGTAATTATTTTAGATAAGAGCAATAAATGCAGCCAGCAAAGTCAGATGAAATGTTTCTCAAATAATTGGGATCCTCTCAGATAATTTCAACTTCAGGCTTTAGAAACTCGATATGCTTTTTGAAGTAGGTTCCTCTCCTGTAGTCATTCTCTCTGGAGAAACTCATACGAGAGATAAGTGATACCAATATAAATTAAACCTTCTTGTATAGCCATATATTCAGAATACTAACATCCAGGATGCCCAGTGCCACACTATAAACCCCACCAGTGCAGCCTCTTGGCTGTCTCTGTGCAACAAGGAAGCTCTTTTTTGCACAAAAGCATCCTTTGGCTGCCGAGAAGCCAAGAAACGCTTCCCTGTTCGATGGTGCTTCAAAGGCACGGCCATCACCAGTTGGTATGCAGAAGGTGGATGGCCTCATGGCCACTGCAAGCGAAAATCAAAGCTGGATCACTGTGTGAGCATCACAAAGTTGTCATTGAACCCTAAAGCCTGTGGAAGGTACTGCAGGAAAGAAATCCTTTGCTTTTAGAGCATTAAATCCCCCCGAGCTGCGCTGCAGGGAAACCGAGGCACAAGACGTTGGCTTATGTCTTGCAGCACGTCAGCCTGTGAGCAATGAGTGGTTGCAACGGGTTCCCGATCACAACAAAGCGCTTACCAGTGCAGTTTGCTTCATCAGACCAGTCCCTGCAATCGTTATCACCGTCACACATCCAGGAAAGACGAATGCACATCCCTGAGCTGCAGCTGAACTCATCGTTCCGACACTGGTGAGCCTCTGCAAACAGGCACACACTGTTCAGCTGCTGTCAGGGCAGGGGAGAGGAGGAGGAGGAAACTTCACATGGGTCTACTGACCAAAGACAGGAGGCTGATATCTGAGGGGCCACCCTACGCAGCACTGGAAAGCACTCTCGTCTTGAAAACAAGTGTCCCTGCCTCATCCCTAGCTCTGAATGACCAAGAGCCTTAGTGTTTAGCAGCCTCTTCTCTCCTTCAACTCAACACCAACCCCTCGGAATCGCTAAGCTAGAGCTGGATGGCCACAAACCTGGCAACAGCGAGCAACCCACGCTGGCTGGGCAGCTGCCCAAGGTCTGCTCGTAATCTCTACCAAGTATTTGGCTTTGGGTCCCAGGAGTATCTCATGATAACAGCACAAAAGGCTCTGTGCAGAAGCACAGCGAGGGGTAGAACCAGCGCACGGCCTTGCTCTTCTCCTGTCCCCCATTTCCCAGTCCCAGCTAAATGCCAGGAGGTGGCCAGGATAAACAGGGAGATCTGGCAAAGCACCGTCTTGCCTGACCGTATCCACGAGTAGCACCCTGCTGTGCATCCTTGCAAAGGGACAGGGAAGGAGGGAGGGCACTCACCACAGTGACTTTCATCGCTGTTATCTCCGCAGTCGTCCTCCAGGTCGCATTTGTAGGACAGCGGGATGCAGGTCCCCGAGCCCTGGCAGCGGAACTGGTTCTCGGTGTCGCACACGGTGGTGGCTGATGTGGAAGAGAGGGGCAGAAGGAGGCTGAGGTTAAGGTTAGACAACAATTCCTGCTGCCTCGGTGTGTGCATTTCGTTCAGGGAATTGAGGGACAGCACTGCTAGCTGGTCCTGTGCCAAACTGGTGACCCTCCAGTGATGCCACACAGGGGAACGGGTACCCACAGGGGCTTTCCCTCACCCAGAGCCAGGCAACAAACTGAAACTTGGACTCTGCTTACTGCTATCTCAATGTTGGCAGGAAAATAAGCTATTTATCAGTATAAAATGGGCATAAATGGCATCTCTCCAACACCTGCTTCTCCACCAACTCCTAACTTTAAATCATTTTTCCACAGTGCATGAATCCAAATCCTTCAGGCTCTGCGAAGCCTTGTAACATAACATCTGCCCCTCCTGCACGCATTGTCAGTCCCCAGTTTCACTCAGAAAAAGGTGACCTCCATCATTATTAATGTATGAGTTTGATTTATTAGTTCAACGAGAGGCCTGTGTCTGCACGATGAAGACAGAAAGTCACCTTCTGCCTGCCCTCTTTTCCTCAGCGCTGGCTGTGCCCTCAATCAGCCTCAGAAGACAATTACTGCAAGAGACAAATACTGACCCTCACAGGAGAGCTGGCATCACCAAATTTTAGACACACCTGAGCTGGTCGAAGGGGAAATATTGACCCTTGCAGGACACAACCAGCTTTGGCTGTCTACCTGAGCAGGAGATGAACCCCACCCCGAGAGCCCTCCCTGACTACGAAGGAAGCGCCGAGCATCAGCTCAGGTGCAATGTCGACGCAGCACCCATCTACATTTGGATGGGTGAACGCCAGCGCAGGACACTCACGGCAGTTCTTCTCATCGCTCATGTCCCCGCAGTCGTTATCGTTGTCACACTGCCAAATGCTGTTGATGCAGTTCCCATTGAAGCATCTGTACTGGTTTGGCAGACACGTGTTTTCTGGTGCAAAAGAGAAAACAAAATCAAGCTGGCACGATGCATGACACTGCACTTTCAGAAGAGAGACCATACTCTTCCTCGCCCGAGGGGAAGCAGAAAGGTTGAGCTGACCTCTCGCAGGGGTAGAAGCTGCCTCTCAATGTAAAACAGCAGCAAGAACCAAGCGTGGGCTTACCTTCCTTTATGCAAGTGTTGTTCTTCATGACGTAGCCATGAGGACAGTCACACTTCACCTCCCCTGTGGGCAGCACGGTGCTGGACACCCCCTCGGGACACTTGCAGCTCCTGCCGTTGTTTGACTTGGGCAGGCAGAGCAGGCTGCAGGGTTTGGTGATGCAGGCGTTCTGCCCTGGCATGAGAGGAGAGAAGAAGGGGGCATCATCAGGACAGAGGGCTGGAGATGAGCAGGAAGTCCAGTTTCACCTGCCAACCCAGGCTTTGGGGTCAGACCCCTGTCAGGAGCGAGCTCTGCAGTGCTGAGTGTCTTAGAAATGCACAGAGCCAACTGCTCCAGGGAGGTCAAGGGCCATAAAGGTCACAGAATCACAGAATGTCCTGTGTTGGAAGGGATCCACAAGGATCACTAAGTCCAACCCCTGTCCCTGCACAGGACAACCTCAAAATTCGCACTGTGTGTCTATGGGTGTCATACAAACACTTCTGGAATATTCTCAGGTCCTCCCAGTCTCTTGCAGGCTGTTGACTGGCAAAGCTCTTGGATGGTCAAACACCCATCTGAATTTGAAGCCAATCCCTTCAACACACACATCACGCAAGGGGCCACCACCACCTTACTGCAGCCCAGATGGACGAGTGAGTGGAGGACAAAGTTGGTGCAGCTCCAAGACTCGATTTCTTTTTAGTTCATACAGCACTTTTTATGGAAAGGTTGTGGTCTGTGACCTCAACTACAAGGTGTCACCACAGCCGCGTGCCCTGCAGGCTCCCTCCCTGATGGGGAGTATCCCTCCTGGCAGCTGAGAGGTCAGGCAAAGCACTAACAAAACACATTCCTTACGACAGTGCCCGAGCACTTCAGACCCCGCAGGAACGGGGACGTTTTCAGGTTCATGAAGGGTGAGCCAGAATGGGGACCTGTAGAAACGGTGGGTGGACACATCTTTAAATTGCAGGGAAGATCATGTGCACAGTCATGTGATTACCTGTTGTTTTTCCTCTGTAAAAGATTTTCATATCCATAATCCCATTTAATCGGCCGACTAAGATCTCCATTCTTGAGCCGCTGGTTTTGGACGCTCTGAAAATACTCAGCTGTGACCAGTCGTTCCAGTAGATTTCATTCTGAATCACAGAATCACAGAATGGTTTGGGTTGGAAGGGACCTTAAAGCCCATCCAGTGCCACCCCCTGCCATGGGCAGGGACACCTCCCACTGGGTCAGGGGGCTCCAAGCCCCACCCAACCCAGTCGTTGACACCTTAGTGCAAGCAGCCTGCAGTCACCTGCACTTGGATGCGCAGAGCAATTGAGAGTGCAACATCTCCACAGCCCAAAGGGAGGAAGATGAGGAAGACTTGAGCTGGGATTTGAGCAGGAATGGAAGCAGCAGCCACATCTGCTGAGCAACAAATGATCTAGGGAAGGCAGTGCAGTGTAGCTGCTTGGGAAAGATGCTGCACGTCTCTCGGATGTTGGTCCCATTTTCAGCTGCAACTGCCTGCTTGTTACTGGGGTGCATGGGAATGTCCCAGGAGCAGAAACAGAGCAAGCACCGTGCCTGCTCTGACCCTCTGAATCCAGCAGGCTCAATGTTCTTCCTCTGACCAACCCATACGTGCAACAACCTCCAAGCGTTGCTATGGAAATAGATACAGATGGGAAACGAGCCACCACACACCTACCTTAAATACAGCAATAGCATAGGGGTGAGGAAGGCTGTCCAGGATCACAGATCTCCGCAGCCCATTGAAATCAACCCTCTCGATCCTGTCCATGTAGGCTTCAGTCCAGTAGATCCAGTGGTCATCCACAGAAATGCCATTTGGCCACCGCACGCCCTCCGAAACGATGCACCCGGCCGACGACCCATCCATGTCACTTCTGTAAATGCCAGCTCTGGAGTCTCCCCAGTCTGTCCAGAACATCAACCTGACAACAGGCAGAGAGGTTACTCGAAATCATAACAAAACAGCTCATCAAAATGAAACAGGTTATGAATCAAAGGTTTGAATACTTTACATCCCTGTGTTTCTTGCAAGACATGTCTTTGGGAAGGGAGCTCTTTGCAATTCTAATGAGCATCACTGGTGCATCTACAAGCAGCAGAGAGGCTTATTTAGCTGCAGGTTCTGTGGTGCGGCTGTAGCTGTAGGTTACCTTGTGCTGAATTGCTTTGCTTTAGTGCGTACGGAAAAAGACAGCTCAGTTTTGTCAGTGCTACACTTGCAACAGAGCAGCCAAGGTGAAATTGTACTCGGAAAGACTTAACCTGCATATGGCTCATGAGTTTGAGCACAGCTCAGTTTCTCATGCATCGTCGCAGCTTCCCCCACTGACCAGACCAGTTCTACTGGCAGGAAAAGTTATTTACAAGAGGACATAACTGGATATAAAGCTGGGGAGGGACTTTTTACAAGGGCAAGTCACGATAGGATGAGGGGAACGGCTTTAAATTGGAAGGGGAGAGATTTAGATTAAACATAGGAAGAAATTCTTCACGATGAGGGTGGGGAGGCCCTGGCCCAGGGTGCCCAGAGAGGCTGTGGATGTCCCTTCCCTGGAGGGGTTCCAGGCCCGGTTGGACGGGGCTTGGAGCCCCCTGATCCAGTGGGAGGTGTCCCTGCCCATGGCAGGGGGTGGCACTGGGTGGGCTTTGAGGTCCCTTCCAACCCAAAGCATGATTCTCTGATAAAATGCATAGGAAAAGAGCAGTTCAATCAAACCGTTCGTGACCTGTGCTCTAGGCAGCTGGTGGGCACACAATGGCAAGGGCGGGCTCCACAGGGCAGGATGGCGAGCTGTACCCCACGGCACTGCCCACCACCACTCCCATCCTGCCCTTTGGGGCCGAGCACTCTCCCTCCTGCTCATCCCCTACGAACGCAGCGATGCAGCGGGGGCTGTAACAGCACGGTTCCCTGAGCAATACCAAGTCACTTGACTTTTTGCGATTCTTTCTTTCTTACCCGTCTCGGGGAACCAGGGCGAGGGCTCTGGGCCGTTCAAGGATCGAGGAATTGAGGACGGTGAGGCGCAGGTCTCCATCTGGATTGGCAACCTAGAGGCATAACCAGAACCAGGAGGGGTTTGTTTAATTGGAGGCAACACCGAGGGTAACACTTAGTTACACAAAATCCATGATGGGTAATTACTGTCCCTAATAAAAAAGCTGCTGTGGGCATGAGAAGCAGTTACAGTGAGGCAGGTGATAAAAGAGGAGAGATGGGTGTGTTTATTTATTGACATTTCTGTGTTCCTGGGCAAGCAGCTGGCTGTCGCAGCGCTCAGTCCGTGCCCCACGCTGTGTGCACAGCGCAAGGATGCTGCATTTTTCCACCAATTTCTGCTGCACAATCCGCCCTGGTAAACTGACCTTGGTTTAAGCACAGGGGGCTGACTGCTATCACACCATCGCTGAGGTCGATGGAGCTGCGGAAGGGGTTGGAGAGTCTTATGAGGAGCGGCTGAGGGACCTGGGGTTGTTTAGTCTGGAGAAGAGAAGGCTGAGGGGAGACCTCATCACTGTCTACAACTGCCTGAAAGGAGGCTGTGGTGAGGTGGGTGTTGGTCTCTTCTCCCAGATAACAAGTGATGGGAGCGGAAATGGCCTTAAGTTGTGCCAGGGGAGGTTCGGATTGGGTAAATTTCATCACTAAAAGGGTTCTCAGGCACTGGTAGAGGCTGCCCAGGGAGGGGGTGTAGTCTCCATCGCTGGAGGTGTTTAGAAGATGGGCAGACAAGGTGCTCAGGGATGGTTTAGTAGTGGACAGGTAAGATTGGACTTGATGATTTCAAAAGTCTTTTCCAACAATACAATTCTATGATTCTACAGTTCTGTACCTTGTTTGCATTCAGTAACACCCACCAACAATGAGACCTCAAACAGCAGCCAACTTGGGGCTCAGCCACCTCTGACAAAATGCCCTCTTTACAGCAGGGCTGGGCACAGCTGTACCTCAATTTTGGGAATCCCGGCGTTGACCCAGTACAGCAACCGACTGAGAGGTTCAAAGGCCAAAGCTTCCACCGTTTCCAGCCCGGTGCTTATGATTATTTCTTGCCCAGAGCTGCCGTTGAGACAAAGCCGCTGAAAAGAAAACCAGAGCAGAATAAAAGATGAGGAACTTCCGCAGGCTCACGGTGAGCGCGGTCAGGCATGTGAGGCAAGCTGGAACAGTTCAGAGAGGAGGATCCACGATAAACATTTATATTTCAGGGTGTGTATGCAACGTCTGCCCTGGGTGCAAGGGGGCAATGAGAGGGGTGGTTGGCACCATGGTGGCATTCAGGTCTCCAGCTCACCTGGATGATGTCAAGAGTGACGTCAGCCCAGTACAAGCAGTTGTGGTCATAGTCGAAATCCAGAGCGACAGCCCCTCGCAGCCCAGCCAGGGGTAGCTCCTCGCTGACACCGGAGGTGAGGTCGTAGCGGTGGATGGAGTAGCGGGTGGCGTAGAGAATGAACTCGTTCTCCTCTGCAAGAACAGGGAGCACATTGTTTAGATTCCTCTCACCGTTTTAGGCCACTCAAGAGGCAAAAAGAAAACACAAGGTAGTTTTTTCTTACCCCTGTCTGGACCTTTTTAGCATCTCAGAGGCAAAAGCCCTTTGTCTCAGCGGGATTTGGTTAATGAGAACGTGCTAATAGCCTTATGCGAGTCCCGTGTGCGCTCAAGCCCAGTAACATACTGCGGCCTTTGTTTGTGCCAGGGGCTGAAGGAGGTAAGGATGGCAAAATCCATCGTGGCCCCTCCCTTCCCATGTTAGAAACAAAATTCTGATCTCTCAAAACTCTCATAGAAAGGTGGGAGTGATGTAAATCTGGGAGTTCCAGGGGACACCGGCACCGCAGTAAATATCCCCAAGATGGTTATGTCTTTAATTTGCACAGAACTGAGTGAAACGGGATACTGGTCCAGGACAAAGTCTCCCAGGCATAAATACACTACCAGTGAAGTCCAATAATGCTATTAATGAGTAAAGCTAACGTCAGTAAGTAACTCTGGCTGCACATCCCTAATGAGATTATAGGGAGATAGGAAACAGATACTGTACATGAAAGTGTTACCATGGTGCGAGCCAACACGTATCTGAAGATGATCAGCAAACACTCTGGGAACACAGCACTTCAAACCCAGCCCAGAGGGGATGGCAGGTTTATTTTTCTATCAGCAGGGCCCTCGTCAGCATGACTAACACAGCTCTCCAAACAGCTCAAGAGGGCTCCGAGGGGTGAATAACATGTCAGGCTCTGAATAAGGAAGAAAACTAAGCACGGCGTTGGCTTGAATCCCTGCAGAGGGAACGCTTCCCCAGGCACTCGTGGAGCATTTTTGCACCTTGAGTATCTTTGCACCCTGAGAAACTTTAGATCAGCGCAGGGAAACTTCACGCTGGTGGGGTTGGATGCTTTGCAGCCCTGTGGCTCCACTCAGCCCCAGCCCCAGCTCGCTCTGCCTGCAGCACTGGATAGGCTGCCCCATCCAGGCAGGATTTTCAGGTTACCCAGAGCAGTCGTGGTTGCCCCATCCCTGGAGGTGTTCGAGGCCAGGTTGGATGGGGTTTTGAACATCTTGATCCAGCAGGAGGTGTCCCTGCCCATGGCAGAGGGATTGGAACTGGGTGGACTTTAAGGTCCCTTCCAAGCCAACCCATTCCATGATTCTAAGATCCCTTGCAAGAGCCTCTTCCCTGGTACAGGCTCACCCTTGAGCTGTTGCACAGCAGAATGCTAATCACACAGCTCGTGATGGCAGATTAAATTAAAGCTGTAATGAGCAGAATGCAAATAACTCTGGCAGCACAGGAGCATGAGACTGTTTCAGTGCCTTGTACATCTGAGAGGAGAAAACAAAAATGGAAGCAAAGCCGGTTGGGATTGAATGTGAAGCACTGCAGGGCAGTCTCAGTCCTGGTCAGCCCCCCAGACAGCCATTGTTCAACTGGGTATGACTGTCTGACTCAGGGTGACACCTTCCCAAGGGTTTCTCTAGGATGAGGATATCTTTGATCTAACTCCTGTCTTTCAGGTTGGGTTCAAGCCTGCTAGAGCAAGGATGCAACCAGGTCCCTGCCTGCAGACTGCCCTGAGGGCTTCAGCCTCTGTGACTTGAGGTGCAGAGAGGGCTCTGCTCCACAGGCTGGAGCTGCACCTGAGAGGTTCCTCAGAAGCTCTTCAGTCCCTGGACAGGAGATGATGGATTTGTAACCGACTGAGGCTTTTCAGCTCCTGTGTCATAGGTTTTGTCTGAGAGCCCTGTGGGAACTTGTGCGTGGTCCCTCGGGCACCAGCCAAAGGTTTTATGAATGAAGCCCTTGTGCCCGCAGCAATCCTGTACGTACTCACCAGCTAGTGGGCACGGTACCAGCTCTCCTTCGAGCCGCGACTCGATGTCTCCGCCTGTACAAGTGTCCCCAGAGATCTTTCGGTAGCTGCAACACACACAGCCAGGCAAGTTTAGATCATGGAAACTCTCAACACACCATCCCAAGTCGCTCAAATGAGCTTGGTTGCAATGTCTGTCCAAACACGCAATCTGTTACTGCCGCTCATGGGGTGCTTGTGTTGAGGCTTTGGGGTTGTCTGGAGTGGTTTTAACCAGGTTCCCTTCCCAAACACAACACATACCCTCGAGTCTTCTTGTACGTTGAGCCAACGGGGCAAGGGACTGGCGGGTCGTAGGGTTTCCCAGCAAATTCAGGGTCAGGTACACAAACTTCTAACGATAAGTCGTCACTCAGTTTAAACCCAAAATCACTGCAAGGAGAAAAAAGACGTAAGAAAGGGCAAGGGAGAAGGAAAAGATGCAGCCATGCTGTATTATTACTCTGCTCTATTTTTGCATAGTGGTTTTAAGAGCCCAAAGTATCTCAGAAATCCATTCATTTACTATCAGTATTTAGCTGCATAATAGTATCTTAGAACCAAACAGCTTCTGTCTCCAGGTCATTTAAAGAATATTTTGCAAATAAGCTTGTCTGTGGCTGAGCAGAGTACAGGGCAGGTGAGGCAGCAAGGCACAGCTGAGCCAGCATGCCCTGGAAAGCTGGCTGCAAGCCTCTGTTCTCCTGTTAGCTGGCTGAGGTCACTGCTCTGTCTCTTGTCTTTTCCTGCTGGCAAAACAGGAGTTACAGTCTGCCTGTTCTTTGGAAAATACCATGGAAGAGGTTGTGTCAATCTGATTTTGCAAGGAGTCCAGGGCTGAAATTCTGAGGCAGGAATGGGGTCCCACCAGCCCTGTTCCCAGTCTGATGGCCGGACTCAGCCTCTGTCTCAGCATCCCACAGGCAGGTCTGGACCCCGTGTCCTTAACTACATGTACCAGGCACTGGAGCAGCCTGGCTGTGAGCTCTGCTGGATGTCCTGTCCCTGAAAAGCAGTTCACTTTCTAACCCCAAAGCTTTGCATCAGATTGCCAGAGCGTGTTTCCTGATCCCAAGAGCTGTGCGCTGTCGGTGATGTGCAAACTGCAGATAAAATGATGCAGCAGGGCTGGTTGCACCCCTGTGGCTAAAGGGTCACAAAGCTTTTTAGCAGAGGATCCCTATATGTAATGGGAAATTGTCTGCCATCATTTGAACGAAGGTGATGGATTAACAATACTTCCCTCTTCTATAGAACCTTTCAGAGGCTCTAAAGGCATTAATTAAGTCTCAAGCCCCATTATTAATGAAAGGATGTTTTCAGTCTATTTAGTTTCCGCTTTGCTATAAAATCAAGCAGCGATACAAAGAGCAAAGTAAATTGGGTGTTTGTTCACTGTGAGCGATTGGTCACAGATATCTATCTCGCACTTCCAATCCAGACTAAAAGAAATTAATTGGTATTTACCATTCAAAGTCTTCCCTTGTGCAAGAGCAGTTGGAGACCATGATAGGCCTGTCAAAATCTTCCCCATTGAAGCAGGTCGCATGAGGGGTCCTCCTTTTGAAAACGGTTTTATGCCCCAGTAAGCATTCATTGCCTCGCTCGTCGGAGGGTGACCACAGTTTGTAGTCGTTCTCTGTGCAAGGGACCCCTAAGAAAAGAAAATCACAGAATCATAGAATGTTCTGAGTTGGAAGGGACCCACAAGGATCAACGAGTTCAACTCCTGTCCCTGCCCAGGACACCCCAACATTCACACTGGGCGTCCGAGAGTGTTGTTCAAATGCTGCTGGAATGTTGTCAGGCTGTGACTGCTTCCCTGGGGAGCTGTTCAGGTGCTCCACCACCCTCTGGGTGAGGAACCTTTTCCTAATGTCCAACCTAACCCTGCCCTGGCACATCTCGCGTCCTAAAGGCCACCCAGCCCAAGGGTTTAAAAGCTGTGACCACTCAGTCACAGCTGCCAATCTCTGCCTGAGAGGATCTGCAAAGCACGGCACCATGTCCTGCGCTGTGCTCCAGGGACTTCGCTCTCCAAGGAGCTACAAAACGCTTCTCAGAGGGAGCTGCAGGCTCCAGGCAGCCATCCCTGTCTCCAAGGAGGCTGCACAAACCTCAGCTTCTCGCCACAGCTCATGGCCCCGAGCCCCAGGATGCTGGGAGGGAGGGAGGGCAGGCAGACTGACACCCACCCGTGCACCACAATGATGCCCGTTGCCCCTTCCCTCTGGCACGAAATGAGGGGTTTCCCCTGCTTGCAAGGCTCAAGCTCTGAAAAAAAAGGCAGAGCAGAAAGCACTTCAGCTCAGAGTGTGCAGTGGCACTGGGTGACAGGAGGCAACAAGCGGCTCCTTCGCGGTGACAGCGAATTTGCGGTGCCTCATTTAAATGAAGTTGTTCTGGATACCAAACAGATCCGTTTCTAACAAAATGTCAAGGGAATCAGTTATAAATTTTAGTCAAGCAAATTCCTCTGCTGGGTTTAACCGCTCTTTGATTAAAATGCTGCCTTGCAATCAAAGCTGAAATGGGTTATAAAACATTCATAGGCACAAGCCTTCAGAAGGCTTTTTTTCCCCTTTCCTTTGCAACAAATCCCTCAGTGAGGAGGGAGGAGGTGTGGGAAAAGCACAGGGGATGTGAGTCCCTGCAGTAGCCGTGTCCATGTGGAAAGAAGACACGATGGACAGGGCACCCTGCTGCTAACAGGACCTGAGGGCATCTCCGCAGGGTCTCTTGTGGCAAACGGGATGGAGGGCAAGAGCAACAAAGGTCTTCTCCGTGCTCAGTTCATAATTGAGCTCTAAGAGCCTTAGACAACGAAATAGTTTGGTTCATACCCCTGAGGTCTCCAAGTCACTTTGGGCTTCCAAAAGCGGCTCCCATGCCCTTTGCTTGCTCTCAGCTGCCCAGAGATGGTACGGTAAGACCTGACTTGAACCCACAGGGGTGCCTTGGGCAGGCTGGTTTCAAGCAAGGGCTTATAAGCATGTGAAACCTGCAAAGCTGTGGGCGTGGAGACAGAGCAGCTCTCCCAGCGTCACCACCAGCATCAGCTCTGCCACCCGTCCCCTTACCCAGCACGTCAGTGGTGTTGATCTGCAGGATCAGCCAGCTGTGGCCGTTCTCTTTGTAGGAGCCAAAGATGGTGAAGATGGTGCTTTTCTCCCCTGGCTCGGTAAGCAGGCCGTACACAAACACCGGCTTCTCGGAGAAAGTGAATGTTTTCCAGGTTTCCCCTTCATTTGTGCTGTACCTGGGGAAAAAGGATTGCGAGAGCTGCAAGGGCATATCCTGCCTGTCGTGGGGGGCTCTCTCCCAGCCCCAGCCCAAGCACTAGAGAAGATCTCACCGCCCTGCCACTTACTTGAGCTGGTCGGTCTCAGTGCCTTGCGCGATGGCCACGAGAATGCCACCATGGTCACCCCAGGTGTAATAGTGGGGTCCAGACAGTGCCTGGAAGAGAAGCAATGCCAAGGGTTGCATCAGAGTTGTGCTGGAGTAAGGGAAAAGCTTGGTGGGCAAGCATGTTTCATCAGACATGCTGCCGAACTGAGCTAACATTTCAGGTTGCCTGGGCCAAGTCAAGTACCTGGAGGCACCAGAGATGCAACTATTTATGGGCCAACACCTGCTATCAAGAGCAGCCAGACTGAAGTCCCTCAGTGCAGAGCTGTGGTTACGAGCAGCACTGCACACTGGACTCCACTCCTTCTGTGCCGTGCGCAGGGACAGAATTAACAAAGTGCCATTACATGAAGTTGGAGTCCATCACTTGCTCTCTCAAGTCTGTAGCTGCCACCTCTGTGAGGTTTACCCACCACTCGGCAGGGATTCCTGCATTCCTAGGGCTGCAGATAAGTTTTGGGGGTTGGGCTGTAAGGTTTCTGGAATGCTCAAAGAGACGCGGGGCCATGGAGGACAGGAACAAGCCCTGGTGACAGTTCATAGATCCATCCCACAAAGAAACTTGTATTTCATGCTCATCTCCAGCTCTACCTAGTGACCACCAACACAACACCACCATTGCCTTCCCATATGGGGAGCTCTGGATGACGACACAGAGCGTGTCCGTGCCTGACTCTGCCCACAGCACGTGCTAACGCACTCGGGGATGTTCTTCCACACGGCAGTGAGTGCACTGTTTCTTTTTCTGCGCTGTGAGACCATACCAGTGATCTGGAGAGCAAGGAATTTGCCAAAGCCCAGGGAAAGGAGTTGTGTTACTGCTGCTCAGCCAAGGAACTGCAGTGCTGGGTCATTCCGCACCTCCGCTTGTGAAACAAAGGGCCCGAATAAGTCAGGAGCTCGGCGTTAACAGTGGGTCAGTGCTTCCTTGGCATCTTTTAATTGCTTCTAACACAAACCTGCCTGTGAGCCTCCTAAAAGTATCACACAGTATCACAGTATTGTAAGGTTGGAAGAGACCTTTGAGATCATTGAGTCCAACCTATGGCCCATCACCTACACCTACTACCTACACCTAACTCCTACTTGTCAGTTACTCCTACTCGTCAGTTACACTGAGTTGGTCTCTTTTCCCTGGTAGCCAGTGATAGGACAAGGGGAAATGGCCTCAAGATGAGATTTAGGATGGATATTAGGAGGAATTTCTTTATTGGAAGGGTTGTCAAGCATTGGCAGAGGCTGCTCAGGGAGGTGGTTGAGTCCCCATCCCTGAAGGGGTTTGAAAGACGAGTAGATGTCGTATTTGATGACATGGACAAGTGGCAGACTTAGCAGGGCTGGATTGTTGGTTGGACTCGATCTTAAAGGTCTTTTCCATTTGAAATCATTCCATGACTCTAGGGAACACCTGGAACTTTTTGATACCATTTCCCGGCCATGAGCACTCCTGTCTTCCTGCAAAGCTCCGGCAAGGAGAAGCTCACAGTCCCCGTGGCCACTCCCCAGCTGAATGCTGGAGGCACCAGGGCTGAACCACGGCTGGGTCTGGCAGCAGCCAGACCTGTGGCGCGTCCCCACCACCGCGGCAGCTGCCCAGACATTAACCCAGACCACGCAGCACTTACGGGAGGCCATTTAAATCCCAGGATTAAATAGCTTGCAGATGTTGAAACACCATATCACGCTCGCAGCAGAACACGCAGGCAGACCACAAATACTGCCACAGACCAGAACACCCACTTAGGAAACAGCAGCAAACTCCCCATAAACTGAGGGCAACAGCCCATTTTGCTGGAAGATGCTGGAGCCTCTCCAGACACCCTCACACGCAACAGCCTGGCCATCAGCCCCACCTAAACAGGGCCAGACAACCATGCTGGAGGCAAGTGCTGCCAGTTGAAAAGAAGAAACAGAATCATGGAATGGTTTGAGTTGGAAGGGATCTTAAAGCTCACCAGTGCCAACGCCCCTGCCATGGGCAGGGACACCTCCCACTGGATCAGGAGGCTCCAAGCCCCATCCAACCTGGCCTTGAACACCTCCAGGGATGGGGCAGCCACCACTGCTCTGGGCACCTTGGGCCAAGGCCTCCCTACCCTCAGTGTAAAAATTTTCTTCTTAATATTCAGTATAAATCTCCCCTCCTTTAGTTTAAAACCATCACTCCTTGTCCTGTCACAATAAGCCTTGCTAAAAAGTTTGACTCCAGCTCTCCTGGAGCCCCTTCCAGCACTTGGGAGCCTTCTCTTCTCCAGGCTGAACAACCCCAGCACTCTCAGCCTGTCAAACAGAGGGAGCTCTGCTGCATTTGAAAACACCTCCTTCACCAAGAGGTTCACCTTCACGCCAGCTCACATCTGCTCCTTCATCTAAAGTGCTTTTTGCCTTGGTCTCAAGGGACATTCAGCACCTTCCAAGCTCCACCTCTTGGATGCACATGTGGAGGTCACCTTTAATGCCCAAGAGCTGCAGGGCGCTAGTCTACATCACTGCCAACATCCTGCCTGCTGAGCTGGAGAGCAGAAGAGCAGCCTTACCTCCCTCCACCTCGCTCCAGCACTGCTCGAGACATAGACGTTGGTTTTCCTTGCCATGTTCTTGCCAACAGAGCCTAGGAGAAAAGGAAAAATTCATCCCTTCTGAGGAATGCAAAGTGACTGCAAAGCCATACAACTCCAAAATGATGATGATTGAGGAGCTGATTTTGCACATTATAAACTAATCCCTTCAAAAGCAAATGTTTTAAAGGCTATTCCAGGATTTTAAAGCAGCTGAGGAAAAACCTATGGCTGTAAACATGATCAAAAAAAAAAATGTGTGTTTCCTTCAATAAAAAAGACAAACAGGAATTTCTGCGTATCCAAGAACCCCTTCACACGGCCGGCGACAGGAAAGAGGACCAGAATAAGGCAGGCAAGGCTTCTCATGTAGTGAAATGTACATTTTGTAATTGCCATATGGGGACTGCAACGGAGAAAGGGACAACGCAATTCAACTGCATTTGTGTAACCCGTATATACAAACTAGACTCTGCCAGGTTCTTGTTCTGATAACCAGATCCTGGTTTCTGAACACCCAACATGCAGGTAGGGAAGCGGTACCGGTGGCGATGATCAGTCCCGGTGCCGACTCCTTGGAGAGGATGGGCATCCTACGCAGCTGGAAATTAAGCAGTTGGCTCAGGCGTTGGGCCAGGTGGAGAGAGCAGCCCTGAGAAAGCTGGAAAACCAAAATACACATGGATTAAACCTTATTTAAATGCTCATCCCATCTAGTCCAGCCCTCTCCGCTCGGAAAGGCAAGAAGGGACCCTCTCGCAGTGGGTTTCCTGTTACAGCCTCTTTTCTGGGGGCCTTTTCCTGCATTTGCCCCCCTGCCCCTCCCCACCCGGCGCTACCTCGCAGTCGATCTGCTCCCCGTAGCGCGTCTGCGCCGGCGGCTGCAGCAGCTCCCAGGTGCCCCCCTTGTCAAAGGTGATGACGGAGCGCATGTTCTCCTCGCTGAAGGAGCCGTTGATCAGGGTGGCGATGTAGACACCCCGCACGCCTTCGACGCGATGGAAGTCAGCAAAGGGCTCGTTGGCAAAGTACCTGCAAGGAAATGCAAAGGTAGGCTCCGGGAATCACCGCCTCCCAGGCTCTAGGGGGTGGGGGACTTTCAAGCTTGGGGATGAGGGCAATGCTTTGACCAAATGCAGCAAAAAAACTACTGAGACCAAGGTTCTCATTTATTGCTGGCAAAGGCACATCCCACGTTACCTGACCAAGGTGTCACTTCCAGCCCCTCCTGGGCTGTAGTACAGCACGTTTTCTAAAGACAGGGAGAACTTCAGGCCTTCTGCCTCTGAGATGTAGAGGTTGGTACGGTTGTCATCGTGGCTGACGCACACGAACACCTGGTCCTCCGAGGCATCAGCAATATAATATTCCTTTGGGATGCAGATGACAGGAGAGCAGGCTTCAAATATGTGGGCACACGAGCAGGGGTTACGTACAGGCCAGTTGAGCATTTCCTGGCTGGCCAGAAGTTATTCTTCCTTGCACTCATCTGTATTTTTTCCACTTGGTAAGTAAAGATCCTCCCTTTCCTTTTCATTTGTGTTTCTCCTCCAGCACTGACTATCAACTCTCTAGCCCAAACAACCCACCGGTGTGCCCAGTGCTGGGTGCCAAGCCCAGTCAGTGCTACATCTCCCTCTGACTGGACCCCACCAAGGCCGGCAGCTTCCCACAGCCAGGAGCACGCCCCGATGTGCTACCAAACACACAAGGTACTTCTCATGCTCTCCTTCATCCCTGCCAGCCTGGAGATGCCACAGCACATCTGGTTCACGGATCACAGACTCTTTACAAACCCTGGCTGTGCCCCTGGCCTTCCCCTGCCTGCAGAGATGGATGCTCCAGGGGATGCCAGCCATGCTCAGTGTCCCACGCCACGGGGAAGCAGTGAGGTCCCCAAAAATCAGAGCCAAAGCACAGAGCACTGAGACCATCAGCCTCTCTCTGGGTATCTGGGGTCTGCCATCTACCACGAGCGTGGGAGGAAGGTGGCTCTTTCTGGACAGCATCGCCCTGAGTGCAGTCTTTATTCCTGTATTTCTCTGCAGCCACAAATCACTAGAATAAAGCACCGCTGTGTAAACTGCAACATCATCCTAACGTGAGCTTTTGCTCAGTGAATTCCCCCCCAGCAGGGTCATACGAGGTCCCTTCCCAGCTCCAGCTCCCGCAGTGCCTGCTGAAATGCAGAAACCTGCTGCTGACAACTAAAAGAGTCCTTGGCAAAGGAGGCAGCGAGGAGGGCTCGGAAATCACCACTTACCTTAATTGGATGCTTGGTTACAAACTGTGCCACGCGCATCGGCTTGCGGTTGAAGGAAACCCAGAGCTGGACCGAAGGTGGCTGCGAGCTGCCCTGCAAACGCTGCGGCAGAGCAGAGGGACACGTCAGGAGTTGCTCTCACCCTGAAAAGCACCCTCATCTCCAGTGGCAGCCAAAAGGCAACCTGGGGCAAACACACAACCTGCGCAGCTGGGACTTCACCCTCCTTGCTGCCTGGGACCGGGCAAGGGGAGCAGCTTTCCCTGCTCCCGCTTTACATTCCTGCAGCTCTTTAGCACAGACCCTTTCTGCTGGTCTGGATGTTGGTGTTAATTCCTCCTCTTTCTGCAGAGCAAGTCTGTCCTTTCCTTCCTATTTTTAACCATTTGCACTAAACAAAAGGTAACAGCGCGAAGCCAAAAAATGTAAAAAAACGGGGGCCAACCTATTTCACACAGGATGTCAATGCAAAGAACCTAAACCCAGATTTAGGCTCCAAAAATAAGCGGCCTGATTTTCTCTGGCTCCGTTATCGCTAAGCAACCGTGCCTCCCACGGGAAGGAGCAGCCGTCGGGGTCCTCAGCGCCTCTGCCACCCAGCCTGTCCGCTCCCCAGCAGCTCCCTGCGGCCAAGGTTTGATGCAAGTGCCCCGTTCCAGACCTGGTGATATAATTTCCACATCAGGGGTTTTAGCCAGACCAGCCTCCCTCCCAGTCTGTTTCCCATTGGTTTTGGCTTGGCTTGGAATACGGCTCATTTTAATGTTATTTAGTGTAACATCAGTCATTAGAACTGCAGGAGGAAGTGTGATGGTGGCACCTGTGGCCTCCAGAAGCAGAAATAAATCTCAGGAACCCCAGAGTTCTTGCTTGGACTGATTTTCATGTTATTTAGTGTAAGACCAGTCACTAGAGCTGCAGGAGAAAGCGTAACTGTAGCCCCTGAGCCCTCCCAGAAGCAGAAACAACTCTGAAGAACCCCCAAACCGAGGTCATGCTTGGACTCAAAGCCACCCCACGCTTTCAGGATGCTGCTGCCTGGTGGCTTCTCTGCAGAGATACAGACCATCCCCCACGTTTCACCCAACACCAACAGCAAGCCTAGATAAAAATCTCTGGCGAACCACAGCAGGCTTCAGATCAGGCTCAGCGCCAAGGGGACGAGCCCCGAGAGCTGCAGGCTCTCCTACCTGCAAGAGAGGCTTCTGAGGTATCGAAAGTGCTCTGCAAACACATCCCCTGCCAGCTTCGCTGTGGCCGGAGGTGACACTCTCGCCGCTTACTGCCTAAGAAACCCTACACAGTTTTGCAAGGAGTCAACCCTACATGGCAAAGGTTGTTTGTTAAAACAGACTCGATGGCAGCAGCGGGGAGGAAAGCAACACTAGCACCTTCTAAAATGAAAACTGGTCCTTAAATTCTTAAGGAATAAGACTCAGTACCCCTAATGTCTTTTTTCTGGTAATCCAGAAAGGGCTCAGAAAGCACAGATGATTTCTGGCTTTCTCTCAGGTTTGTCTGAAACCAGACAACAGCTGCAAAAAGTTTAAAACCACAGAATGGTTTGGGTTGGAAGGGACCTTAAATCTCATCCAGTTCCAAGCACTCTGCCATGGGCAAGGACACCTCCCAGCAGACCAGGCTGCTCAAAGCCATCATCCAACCTGGCCTTGAACATCTCCTCCAGGAGCAGCTGCAGCTTCCCTGGCCAATCTGTGCCAGTGCCTCACCACCCACATCGTGAAGGTTTTATTCCTAATGTTTAATCTAAATCTTGCCCCTTCCAATTTAAAGCCTTTCCCTCTCATCCTATCATTAGTAATCTTTCTAAAAAGTCCTTCCCCAGCTTTCCTGGAGCCCCTTTCAGTACTGAGAGGCTGCTCTAAGGTCTGCTCAGAGCCTTCTCCTCTCCAGCCAATTCTCTCAGCCTGTCACAGCAGAGGTGCTCCAGCCCTCAGATCATCTTCGTAGCCATGGCTGCAGAGGGAACCAAAGGACCATTTTCATTTACCCACATCCTCTCTCTTTAGGAAAGCAAATTGAAAATCTGTCACTCTTAGCAGGCTGGAGCACAACAGGCTACTTGGACCTCGTCCATGTTTGATGGTAATCCTCTCTGACAAGCGGCCTACTAACCACCGAGCTGCTGAGCCACATCCCCCTTCCCCTGCCACCATCCCTCGCCTGCCTTTCCAGCATTTTTCCAGGTCCCAGCACTTTGCAGGCTGACCTACTTCTGCCCAGCCTGCTGAAGGCAGGCGTACGGCAACGCTGCTGCTCCGAGCCCTGCTGGGACAGCAGCATCGATAGGTGTTGCTTTATCCATGGTGGTGTGAGATCAAGCAGGGAAGGCAGCTGCCAACAGCCTGAGAAACACCTC
>VWPV01002629.1:5341-21995 GCA_013389885.1 Geococcyx californianus
TGCCTGAAAGGAGGCTGTGACGGGGTGGGGGCTGGGCTCTGCTCACAAGTGACAGCAATGGGACGAGAGGGAATGGCCACAAGTTGTGCCAGGGGAGGTTTAGACTGGACATTGGGAAGAATTTCTTTCCTGAAAGGGTGGTCAGGGATTGGCACAGCTGCCCAGGGAGGGGGTGGAGTCGCCATCCCTGGAGGTTTTTAAAAGCCGGGTGGGTGAGTTCCTTAGGGACAGGGTTTAGTAGGTGTACAGGTGTGGATGAGCTCGATGATCTCAGACGTCTTTTCCAACGAGATGATTCTATGATTCTAAGTCAGAATGCAAAGTTTCCCATGATGGAATACTGGGGAACGTGTAGGAAGTCTCAGGTGCAGGCAGAGATGCTATGTAAGATAACAGTAGATGTAGCCTCTTCTTCGAGTTCCGTCAGCCTGATCAATGTAGTCTTTGTGGATCAAGATGTTATAGGTCTTTGTCTTCTGGCTTAATTGCTATGTAGGGACAGTGTTTAAATCACCACTCAGGATTGTTTTCAGAAAGGAGCTCTGGTACTTTTTTATGTTAGATGTTTCTATATTCATTCTTTCCTTAAATTGATTACAGCAGCCCAAGGTATTATTTCAGCTAGGCTGGTCAACCAGGTTCCTTCAATAAATGATGGAGAGAAACATTTACCTGCAGAGGTGGAATCATGTCATTCTGTGTAAAGTAGCTGGGAAGTACCATTTGAGGATATCCAAATGACAGTGATGATAGTGACGGTGACTGTAGTTAACCTAAAAGACTCAGATTTTTATCTGACATTCTCTTTCCAGTGAGCTTCTTCACAAAAATAACAAATTGTTACTCCTTCATAGGCTGATATTTATAGGTTTTCTTTTCCAACCCATTGACAAGAAAACGTTTAATGGTGGTATTCCTTCAAGTTCAAAGTATATGGTATTTCACAAGGAAAGGCAATTACTCCATAATTTCCAACAAAAAACAAAGCTCCTAACAATCTTCCATCAGAAAGAGGATCGGACATAAACCCACTCACAACATCCAGACTCAACAGTTCCTCTGGCTCCAGGCGAGTGAATGTTTCCAGTAGAACTCTTTGATGCGTTGGGCAATCCATCCACAAATACTTGCTAAAGAGGTGTGGCGTTTGGTAGTCATTCTCTATCCAGATGGTGTTAATTCAGTCACTGGAGCATGACCGTTGAATTTGCAACAGCTTGAGTTGCACCAGGGCAACATAAGCTTCCTGTTTATTCTTACATCCAGACTATCAGTCCCTGGTCTTACAACCTTGGCTCAACTATTCCTTTTTCATCATCTTCCCGGCCAAGAGTTTCCTCTTCTGATGGTCTCTCAGGGCTGAGAGAAATTCAGCTGGAGTGAGAGAGAAAAGGAACCGGCATGTAAGTGCAAGCAGCTCAGTCACCGTGCTGCTATCCACGACATATGCAGCAGTCTGATTCCTGTGAAATGTTGCAGCATATACTGTCTAGCTCTGCTCTGTTATCTTGTCTGTACTGTTTGACTGACTGAAGCATTGCCCAGCAGCCCCTCTTGGTCATCATTTCATGCCCTCTGCAGATTCAGACTGTATTTGACATGCCTAAACTACGTTTTTTAGTTTATCCTCCCCAAAAAGGCAAGACCCCTCGACTGTTTCCTTTCAATGGAAGCTGAGATTAAGAAAGCCAGGGTACCCTTGGGAACTAGAAGATTTCTGAAAGCCATATTAGTCTACCTTAATCCATCTCTGCAGATCATGATCTTTTTTTTTTTTTTCATGAGTTTAAAACCAGAATCGCTATTTCTTTAACAATCTGAGATTCTCTGAAAGTAAAAATGTCAAAGTAAGCTCAATCAAACTATTCTACATCAAGGGCTTAATAAATACCAATAATTTCTGCAGAAGAAAAGGTATGCTACACTGTTCGGTATCTAATATTTTACAGAAAAGCTGAGTATTCCTTGCACACATCCACAGTTAGTAGAAAAGAAAAGACAGAAGTAGCTGATGAGCTGTTGACTGTTCTGGTATTCTTGTCAGTTAGAGAGAGGTCTACATGGTGGTGAAAAATGAAAGATAATTAAACTGCCAACCGCAAACAAATTTTGCCAGTTTATCTCAGTACTGATGATCAAGCTGCTAACATAATATGGCACTTAAGCTCATTAGCAGTGAATATGACATGACTAAGTACCCCAGGCAACTGAAACAAATGCTATATTGTATTAGGTTACTTCCAATCAGCAATTTGAACAAGTTGGTGGCCATGTATTTCATGCTGGACTGCAGACCCCAGAATAAAAACTGACTGCATTTTTGGTGCTTCTCATTTTGTTGGTTACAAAATCCTGGCCTGTGTAAATATCTGCTAAACACAAGAAAAAAACATAAGTGGGTGTCAATTAGAATGGTCTGAAAGACTGTTAATCTAAAATTCAGATGATTTTATTAAAGAATTTAGTATTCTCAAAGCCAACACCAGCTGCAAATGTTGCTATACCATGAATTGTTTGGATACTATGGTAACAACACTGTGAAAACCACCAAACTCAGTAGTTCTACATCACTTTTCTTCATTTGCCTGTCACATTCACTTTTGATTCAGCTGATGATTTAGATTTAAGCTCCAATTAATTCAAAATCTGAAAAAAAGCTTAGTTAAAACATCCATGCTTCACTCAGTTAACAGAGAAATGCAAAAACGTTGCTAGTCCATGCATTAGATCTCATTAGCCATCATCCCCTTGTCCTCTAGCCCAAACACAACTTTTCTACACCTTCGAAGACTCCTCATGAGACGTTTTCATAACCAAATGTGAAAGAAGAAGTATTTCCAGGATGAAGCCAAGTAGGTCTTCGAGACCTAAGAAATCTCCTGCCACCAGTCTACTAACAATAGATAGATAAATAAACAAATACATTTTAAAAGTAGGGAAAAAAAGGCAAAGGCAAGAAAGTGTCACACGTTCTTCCCTAGGGACGATATTAGTAACAAATGTCGTGTGGCAAAATAAGGGTTGCAAATATTGTGGATGTTTTGTATGAGGTAAATTACAGGTCAAATAATGGCACCCTACCTTCTAGGCACTGAAACTAAACCATTGTCCCTTTAGCTTCTGCCTGCCTCAAGGCAGTAAAGAAAGTTACTGTTAACTCAGTGTTAAGTAAACAAGAGCACCTAGGCTGGCCGGTGTCTGAGCTCAAACAGGACAGAACAAAACCGTCATCGGCAACGCAGTTAAATTGCAACTACAACTTAAATTAGATAAATGTGATGTGGAGTGGGAGAAAGAGCCCTACCACGTCTGCGGACAAATGCTTACCAAGCCCTGGAGTCCATGACTACCTGTCCTTGCAGGGTCAATTTACGCCTTTATTCTGCAAAAGCAGATAAACAGTGATTTGAGATCTGCCAGATAAGAGTTAAAAAAATGACGTTCTACGCTATTTGCATAGATACTGAACTTCTTATGAAATAGTAGCTAAGAACAGGGAATTGTCTTGATGTTCTTCTGCAAAGGCTCAGTTGCAGCAACTGTTCAGCAACTTAACAACTGACACAGTTGCTTACCTGTTTTCTTCCAAGCAGAATTCACTGATGCATTCACTTGTTTATCGGGATATCCAGGTGCTCCATGTATAACCTGAGTATATTTTTACTCTTCAGGCTGGAAGGTATTCAGTAAGTATGGAACATTGGTGCTGACAGTAGCATTACACCTTTGGAACTCCTGTTTAGCTTTCCATTTTCAAAGGAAATGGATGCATTCAAATAAAAGAGTTGTAAGGCTGGGATTTTCAGAAGCATTTAGCACTGGCCTGTATCAGCTATCTGAACTCCAGAGGGAATCTTCTATCGACACTGATGTCAGCAGAGTCAGGACAACGCGAAGTGCTTTGAAAGATCTCACAAATATACACGTTTATTCAAATTCATTGTGCAAGGTTAAGTCAATGGCGCAACTCTCACAGCTAGAAGCACCTTCTTTACAGAACACAGTCTTGTCTACTGAAATCGATTACCATTAACGATAATTTTTAGTACTACTGGAGTATTTGGATGTTCTTTCTGACACCAAGTCCTACACTACAGGCTCTTCCAGAATCCCTGTTAAAAACTCCGAACTTCAATAGCTCAGAATTGGACCCAGATAGAGAAACAGTCTGTGACTTAGAAATCTTTTCTTTGAAATAAACAAGACAGATAAAGCCTGGCTCAAAACAAATCTATCAAACTTGCAGAGACACTCTGCACCTGTTGGCTGTGTTCACTAAGCCAAGCTAAAACAGGGCTCTGGTGCAACTGAGCAAATGAAGGTGTAAGCACCTCCAGTGTTTTTATATGAATCCTTGGCCACTGTTTTTCTGAGCAGAGGTCCAGAGGTGTCACATCCAGTTGGTGGCTGGTCACTAGTGGTGTCCCCCAGGGATTGGTGTTGGGCCTGATCCTGTTTAATATCTTTATCAATGATCTGGATGAGGGGATCGAGTCCTTTATCAGCAAGTTTGCAGATGACACGAAGCTGGGAGGAAGTGTTGATCTGCTGGAGGGTAGGAAGGCCCTACAGAGGGACCTGGACAGGCTGGAGAGATGGGCTGAGTCCAATAGCATGAGGTTTAACAAGTCCAAGTGCAGGGTTCTACACTTTGGACACAACAACCCCATGCAGAGCTCTGGGCTGGGTGCAGAGTGGCTGGAGAGCAGCCAGGCGGAAAGGGACTTGGGAGTGCTNGAAAGGAGGCTGTAGTGAGGCAGGAGTGGGGCTCTTCTCTCAGGTGACCGGTGACAGAATGAGAGGACACGGTCTCAAGCTTCACCAGGGGAGGTTTAGGCTGGACATTAGGAAGAAGTTCTTCACTGAGAGGATGATTGGCCATTGGAATGCGCTGCCTAGGGAGGTGGTGGAGTCACCGTCCCTGGAGGTGTTTAAGGAGAGATTGGATGAGGCTCTTAGTGCTATGGTGTAGTCAACAAGGAGGAGTAGGTGTAGGTGTTGGGTCATAGGTTGGACTCGATGATCTCAGAGGTCTTTTCCAACCTAACGATACTGTGAGACTGTGATAGAAATATTGCATGACTTTGTCATGGGGATATGAGGATAGGACCCTTAAAAATAATTCGTTAGTTATTCCCAATGTGTCATTGACCATTTTTATTGTAATACTTTTGCTTCTTACTTAATAACTTTTTTTCAGTCTTAGCCACATACAGAACACACCACATTTGAACTTCTAAATGAAGGTAGTCTGGCTGATGAAAGCCCATTTGAACAACAGTGTCAGAGCAAGAAAACTGCTGTGGACTCTGTCCTATTTCACAGAGATGTTCAGCCTTTTCAAACCTTGATAAGAAAACTCTAATCTTTCAGTCCTCTCTTTTATCCTTAATATTTTTAAAAAAAATATTTCTGAGTAAAGACAGATACCAAAATAAAAGCCTGATCGTGCACTAAAAGAGAAAAAAAAACCCCAAACCAATAGAATTTGGCACTGGAGAATTTCTCAGCACAGAGGTTTGCTATGAAACTAAACACAGAGAAACCGTTTCCTGGCCGTTTTCCCCATCTGAATGATAACACAGTTGCACTTTCATGTTCCTCATCGGGCTCAGGTGGAACAACTTGACCTCTCCAGAAACGTGCTTCAGTTCTCCTTCTGTCAAACACAACTGATAAATATCTCCACTTTCACTTTAATTCATTCACAGGATAAGTGGTGGCAGGTGAGAAGAGCAGGGTTGGTACCGGTATCTGTGAATACCTCTTTGAACATCTGGTGAGCCTTCCTTTCCTGTCACCATTCCGTTGGCAATGGAAGGAAAGTATGTTCCCCGAGGGACAATTTAGGGCTTCTGAGGTATGAACTTGGACTGAACTGCCCTTGCCAGGAGTCTCGAACCTCTCTCTACTGACGACACAGGGAGCTAACAGACACTGTAGTATTCATCGTGAACGTATTTCCCCACAGGAGTCCCTAGTTAAGATCCTCAGGGAGACCTGGAAGAGCTGGATCACTAGTGTGACCCTTTAGTGCAGTTTTTGTCTCTTACATCCTCACCTCTTACCAGGTGCCTCGGTGGCATATCCTGCATTAGTGATGGCACATGGCCACTGCCAGGTCACCACAGCAAGAGGAAAGCAGCAGGTACTGGCATCACACTGCTATTTCCAGCCCTGCCTCGAGGGCCCTACGTTGTACTAGATCAAATCAAGCTCTCCTGTGAAAGAAATAGTCCTTATTAATTTGATGACATGTGCATACAAAAGTTCTGAATTCCCCAAAACTCCCTCAGTGCCTCCCCCGTAAGCTGAGCAGTAACCATCTGGTGGAGGAATTTTTTAGAAGTACAGATATGTCAGAATTTGCTTGACAAGGTTTTAATCACATTGAAAGAGGCAAACCTGCAAACAACAGTCTCCTTCACTCCACAAGCGTGACTCATCCACAGACACCACCCCTCCTATGTTCTGCAGACAGCAAGTGTCCTGTGAGAGAAAAAAAGCAGCACAGTGTGCAATTGTTTCATTAAAATCTACACACACTGGGGAGCAGAATTAATTCCACAAATACTTGTATTTCTAGCATTTCTTAGCTCCCAGTTTCTACTTCCAAAAATTCTCAGTCTTCCACATGCTTGGGGTTGAGGTTTTTTTCTGTGTGTGTAACTGTAATTGCCAAATACTCCCCCGGTTTTATTTCAGTTTTGATTTTCTTTAGTGTACTTGCATTTTAAATTTTTATCTAATGAGTTTCTAGGTGAATATCAACTATTTATGTTAGGAATAGGAATGTTTACACCCAAAGTCTTTCTTTGATAGATATTTTCTTTCACAGTCCCATGCAAAAAAGGATCATTTTGATGCAGTTTGGATCTGGCTCTAGATGCAATGACTCTAGAAAATATGCATTGACATCAAGGCCTTATGTTTTTAAAAATTGCCTTTGAAAAGCTCATATTGTAGACTGACTCCTTTCCCAGGACGGTCTTCTATATGGTGTATTACAGTCACCATTGCAACGATGCTCGTATGCTCCCCGATCAGCTTTGAGAGAAAGAATTAAAGCATACTCTGGAGCTACTCAGCCCTCTGGAGCTACTCCTATGCTCGTGCAGGCAAGTGTCTGGAATTTTTTTCTGCTGTTGCTTGCTCTTGGTCTAGATGTGAATGCTGTGGTCCTTTAGCTGAATGGGGATGCTTTGCTTTCACACTACAAGGTCTGCACCTCTAGACTCCTGTCTGAGAACTGGATCCACCTGAGAACTGGAGCACTCGTGCAAAGACATAGGAGTTCCCCCACACCATGAACAAGACTCGTCCAGTGTGGAATGGGGATTATAGCAATCATCCATCTTCAGTTCAGCTCCTCCCTTTCCAGCCAGTGTTTCCACCACCGCTGCTAAATGGTAGGAAGGCAGCTAGATGAAGCCAATGGCTGCTCTTCAGTAATTGACAGCACTCAACAAATATAAGTGCTACAAATGACGTTGTGGTTGGCTGAAAGGTCAAGACCTTGCTTTCTCTTTGAAGATCAATTTTCCAGAATTTGCATTTTGAGGATTTTAATTTTTTGCCCGCACAAGTGAAACAATATTTCATTTAAGATAGAGGCCCTTCTTCAACAGACCTCCCACAGCAGGGTGTTGATTTCAATATTGTATGTCAGAATTAATCAGTCTGGTTTTATTTCAAGGTTAGCTAAAGGAGTTTTTTTACATTTGAGTGGAGAATTAATGTTACAGAGTAGAAATAACATATTCATTCAAAGCAAAAATGCTTTGTCTTCTGGAGTTAATTGAAAGCCTTCAGCAACTTGTGACAGATTTTGCGAATCTTTTGCCTAAATTTAAAAGAATGTAGAAATAATTCGACACCTGAATAATGAAATGGGGTTGCCCCTTCTCCACTTTTTTGTTCAGTTTTGGGAGATGTTCAATATGAAGAGCTGGATTTAAAGCCTCTTAAAGTATAAATATTAAATTATATTTAAAAATATACAAGCTATTGGTTAAATAATTCCAGTGAGTCCAATGAGTTGGTTGCTCATCTTGTGAGAAATAAAGATCAATTTGCTGCTTAAACCAAAGGCTACAAGGAGAAAGCAGCCTCACTCTTCCAGGCACAAAACACCCTGTTTAAGAAAGAATGAGGCACAGCATTATCTCAAGGTTACAGAGTTCTCTGCTTAATGAAATGTTATGTCTTTGCTTTTTGTTTTTGCTCAAGATTAACAGGTGGTGTTACCCTCTTTGTTATCCTGTTGTGTAACTGCTGAAATCAGCTAGTCAGAGAAAAAAGGGTATAAAAGCCTGCTTGAGCTGCCTGAACTTTGTGAGCCTTGGTGAAACTGTGACTTCCTGGCTGCCCAGCGCTGCTTTTGCTTTCCTATCTTAAATAAACTTTTGGCGAATCATTTGAGACTTTGTCTTAATTCAACTATAACAATCTTATTTCCTCTAACAGTAGCTTAAGAAAGCTCTGTTTGTACAGCCAGAAACACAACTCATTGAATTTATACTCCTGCAGTTTGGGCTGAATTGCTGCTTAAGCCTCATTGACCTTGTTCATGCTTAGGTACAGCGACCTTATTTCTGAGAGTCAAAGCAGAGAGATTTTTGTTTCAATGCTTTATCTGAACCCTTAGAGCAAAACTATCACTTTGTATTTTGTAAGTGCCACTACTTCCCAATTCTGGCTCCACAACCCCATCAACACGCTGTCAGAGAGCCATCTGACAGTTATCAGGGAGACTCCAAACACAACATTAACATTTTCTACCAGAAAAGCCTTGACACTGTCTATGTCCACTCATCATTTTCCTTCACCCCATACCCAATTCATTACCCTGAATACTCCTTCTACTGGGGCATAGTTCCTCATAAAAACCAGGGCCAGTCCAAGTTGCTTCAGGAGTATGTCTTAAATCCATTTCTTACTTGAATGAATAAAAGTGTGTTTTGTTTGGGGAGCTAAAAATTGAAGGAACGTTCCAGAAATCTCAAAAAAAAGTTACTGTGTTTTGGTTATGTGAGCTGGGAGCTTTCCAGTAAAATTAAGAGAGGTCACCCTTGACATTTATCATTGACATCCCTGACAGAGTTTCACAACATCTAATGTGTTGGAGAGTTTCGGGGAAAAATTTTCTGAGACTGATCACAGAACAAGGTAGGAACCTTGCAGTATTAAAATTTTTCTTACTTCTCCCCCATAACACAACTGTATTTCTAATGTTAAGTGAAGCCAGCTACTAATAACAAAAAATCTACCTTGCTATATATAAAAGCCCCAAGTGGTTGATGGCCTTTTGTACTGTGTTCTTCATTTCTATGTCTGTCTACTGTTAAATGATAAGCACAAAAACCTAGTAAATACTAAGCAATTAAAGTGAAGTTAGGTTAAAAAAAAGACAAAGTTTTGCTTAGTTGGTTTTGTTTTGTTTTGTTTTGTTTTGTTTTGTTTTGTTTTGTTTTGTTTTGTTTTGTTTTGTTTTGTTTTGTTTTGNTGGACTTTAGGAAGAAGTTCTTCACTGAAAGGGTGGTCAGGGATTGGCACAGCTGCCCAGGGAGGGGGTGGAGTCGCCGTCCCTGGAGATGTTTAAAAGCCGGGTGGATGAGTTCCTTAGGGACAGGGTTTAGTAGGGAGACAGGCACGGCTGGACTCCATGATCTCAGAGGTCTCTTCCAACCTTATGGTTCTGTGATTCTTTACTGAAAGGGTGATTGGCCATCGGAATGCCCTGTCTGAGAAGGTGGTGGAGTCACTGTCCCTGGAGATGTTTAAAGGGAGATTGGATGAGGCACTTAATGACATGGTTTGAATGATGAGTAGGTGTTGGTGTCAGGTCATAGGCTGGACTTGATGATCTGAAAGGTCTTTTCCAGCCTTCTAAAACTGTGATACTGTTATATTTGTTAAATTCACGCAGAAAAAGCTGGAAGGAAATAGGTTGTCTACACATGTCTACATGTCATTAGGGACGTGATTTAGTAGGGAGTTGGACTTGGTGATCTGAGAGGTCCCTTCCAACCTATTGATTCTAAGAGTCTATGACGAGATGGTTTGGGACTTGGTTCAGGTAATGTCTCAAAATCAGCTGAAAGGATTTCGTCTAATTTTTCTGTTGCTAGTAATAGTAGTAGTATTCCACTATTTTCGTTCATTCTTGTTCTGCCTTAATTTGAAGTCTCTTGCACTGCTCTCTTAGTCTAATATCAAATCAGATACCGTCTCTATAAGTAGTACAGTAAAATGCCTGAGGAGAAAGGAGCTAAGTCCCACTTTCCTTCTTGTATTGATATCTTTCTTCTCCTCACACAGATATCAATTATTCTGTAGACTGAAAAGAATTTGTGTCCCAGAAAAGATGAAAGAATTTTATGAGTGACACAATATTAATCATCCTTCCAATACTATAATAACACTTGGAGAAACTCTCATAACACTGGATCACTTCTAAATGACCATGTTACTTTTCTTAATAAGAGCTTTCATAAATTATTGTTCAGCCGTTAAGAAAAACTGAGTAGTTGCGTGTGCCATTAATTTGTTCTGCTACAAAAATGTTATTTTTCATTGTCTGATACGATACGTGACGGAAAAATGTACTTCCCATAAGAAAACTTATTCTGTGAACTGAAGCAGCGAGCTTTATGATGCTTCTCCACAGTTTCGATTTTGGCAGTATGCTCAGCAGAACTAGCTCTGAGTCGAGTACTTGGAAACTGTTGTACAATTTAGTATCCTACTTCTATAGATCTTTTTTAGCATAACTTGCTTAACATTAGTAGCTAAATTTGCTGAAGCCTTAGGCAGCAAATTTTCAACTAGGTATGTTGAACTTTTACCTAGTTGAGTAAAAGAAGGCCCCAGCACTGGTTCAAGACAGAAGATAAGGAAGCTACAGTCATCAGCAGAAGCTGCAGCCTTAGAAAGATAAGGAATGAAACGACCTGTCAAGAGACAATAAAAGGACCTAATAGAGATTGGGAAGACCCCACATCCTGATATTGCTATTGATCTGAACTATCATGTTAGGAGAGGGAACTTTGTAATAGTATAATTTCCATGGCAGTTCTTTGTTCAGGGTCCCTCTTTGGAGGCACCCAACTTGAGCTGTAGTGCTACTCAAAGAGGACTTTGTAGAAGAATTTCCTTTTTAGCTTATGGAATCAGCAGAGATCTAGAGTCAAACCCTGTTATGGTGGCTGGCTTGCACAATTTCTGTGACAAAAGAGTTTTAAGCACTGCTTCAGGAGCTGGCTGAACCAATGAGCTTCACTGGTGATGTAATAGGGATCCTGTTCATATGAAAGAATTGCAGCGTGTTACAAATGATGTTCATGTCAGGTTTCTTAAATATGCACATTTAGTGTACTTAATTGACTGTAAAATAATTATTTTGTGCTGTATAATTATGGTGTAGTAGGCAGCAAAGCTTCTAAACATCTCAAAAGCAAACGAATACAGGCCCAGAATTAAGACATTATTCTTTCTTAAATATACAGTAAAACAACAGAAGTGTTTTATCTCCACAGTGAGGTCTTTGCATCAGTCTTGAGGCTATATTTAACAAGATCCTTTTCAGGTTTTCTTCCTCTCGTTTTCTACCCTTCTTCATGCTATTTTAATTTAGTATCTGTGGCTTCAGCTAGATCAGAATACCTAAAGCTAATCGTACGAGATTTCATTTGGTCAAAGAAGTAGGCATCTGCTGAGTGTAACGCGGGACACTTGACTGGGATAGTGAAGGAGAATGCAGGGTGGAACACTGGAAAAGGTTCCTCAGGGAAGCTGGCAGCATTCAAGAAACATTTGTACAATGCTCTCAGTCACCAGGGGTGAGTGTCCTGTGCAGGGACAGGGGTGGGACTCAATGTTTCTTTTGGGCCCCTTCCAACTCAGGTAATTCTGTGGTTCTGTGTCTTTGAGAATGAGGTGTCAATATCTCTCTGAACAGGAATCTGTGAACTTAGCAGGGTTAAAGAGTGCAAGGAAGATAGGAGATAAATCCAGATTCCTCTTGAGAATTTTAGCCTAACCTTGGAGTGAGGAAGGGGTGTAGTGTGAGGGTGTGCGGGAGGTAGAAAAGAAGGGATGGAGAAAGTCCTCCTTTCCCTAAAGAAGTCTCGCTGATGTATCTTGTCCATGTCCTCTGGGGAAGGTGGGGGTTGTTGGTGTGTGGGGATGTGGCTCCTCCTTGCACCTGAACAGAAGCACCACTAGCCCTTTTGGCATGGGAGCTGTGCTACACACTGAGCTGGGATCTTCAGCAGCAGTTTATGTGCATTCTTCCATCTACTTTTTTGCTGGCTTAGAGCAGTCATGGTGTCATTAATCAAATTGCAGTTCCTAGTGAGGAGCTGCACACTAAGGGATCAGAGGGAACACACTGAGAATCAGAAAACAAGTTTTTCAAAAGCCATATTTTCTTGCCTTATTCTCTCCTCCCAGCTCCCCCAGCTAGCAGAAATTGCATTTTCCTTTGAATTAGAATCTCTCCCTTGAGGGGGAAAAGCCAATGGGGAGCACCAAGTGAAGCTATATTTCACAAAAGCTCTAATGAACAAAGAGTCTGATTTCTGTAGTCCTCTTCTTTATCTGACAGTGTTGGTTTATTTGTGGAAGTATCATTAACTTAAGTAGTGTTTCTTCACACAAGTGCTGCCATGTTGACCTCTATGAAAGGTTCATCTGGTTTTATATCCTCGAACTGGGTGCTTGGGAAGGAGTACAAGGTGTTGAACAGTAGTTAAATTTTCAACTTGTTTTCCAGCAATAAGGGGTCTTTCCAGCTGGAAATTTTCCTTTGCGTCCAGTACTTTTCCAGGAATTACTTTCAATGTACCACATCATTCTTTCTCCTGAAATACTTTTGGCTGTGATTGGGATGTTTCTCTAAGCAGGTGATACAGCCAGCTGCCCAGATGAAATGCTTCTATTCAAGCACACGTGGCTTGGGAAACAAACAGGAGGAGCTGGAAGCTACCGAGCTGCTAGAGAGCTACGAGCTGCTTACAGCTACTGACACTTCGTGGGACAGATCCCATGACTGGAGTGTGGCTATTGGTGGCTACAGGCTGTTCAGAAGGGTCAGGTGGGAAAGGAGGGGTGCAGGCATTGCCCTCTCTATCAGGAAACGGATGGAGCGTGAAGAGCTGTCCCTGAAGAACAGCCACGAACAAGTCGAAAGCTTGTGGGTGAGAATGAAAGACCAAGGCAACAAAAGGAACCTTGTGGTTGCTGTCCACAAGCCACCTGATCAAGGGGAGCCTGCAGAGGAAGCCGCCTTCTTTCAGCTGCAGGAGGCTTCATGCTCACAAGCTCTTGTCCTACTGGGGGACTTCGACCACCCTGACACCTGCTGGCAAAGTAGCACAGCAAGCTGTAGGCAACCCAGGAGACTCTAGAGTGCATTGAAGGTAACTTCTTAACTCAGATAACAGACAACTCCACTTGAAGGGAGGCAACACTGGACGTGATGGTCACCAATTCAAGCTCATCAGTGACATCAAGACTGGAGGCAGCCTCGGCTGCAATGATCGTGTAGTGATGCAGTTCAAGGTCCTGAATTTTAGGAAAGCAAACTTCCAGCTCTTCAAGGAGTTAGTCAGTAGGACCCCCTGGGAAGCATTGCCTAGGGACAAGGGAGCAGAACAAAGCTGGCAAATATTTAAGGATGCTTTCCACAGAGCACTTAGTCCCCAGATACAGGAAATCAGGCAAGGAAGGGAAGAGATCAATGTGGCTGAGTGGAGACCTATCACTCAAACTGAAGAGCAAGAGGGAACTGCATAAGCAGTGCAAACAGGGAAGGGGTCACTGCCTTCTTGTGTAGGAATGGAGACGGGAAGGTCAAGGCACAGCTGGAGCTGAACTTGGCAAAGGAAGCAAAGAATAACAAAAAGGGCTTCTATAGGTCTGTCAACCAGAAAAGGAAGGTTAAAGAAAGCTGTATCCCCACTGATGAGTGAAAATGGTGACCTTGTATCAACACACAAAGCCAAGGTACTCAACAACATTTTTGCCTCATCCTTCACTGGCAACTGCTCTCCTCACCTCTCTAGGGTCAACAGTCAACAAGACAGGGACCAGGAGGGTAAAGCCCCTCCCACTATAGGGAAAGATTAGGTTTGTGATGACTTGAGGAACCTGAACATAATTCTATGGGACCTGATGAGATGCATCCCAGAGTCCTGAGGGAATTGGCTGATGTGGTTGCCAAGCCACTCTTCACGATATTTGAAAAGCCACAGCAATCAAGGGAAGTCCTTGCTACCGCTGTCTTATGTAATACTCTAGCAACCCAAACCAACAGGGCTATAAACCGAGTTATGCCACCACAAGTTCTTAAAAAGAAAATAAATCCTAATTTCATAACCTGAAGCAATAGCCCAAGTTTTTGAGTACTGCATAAGGGAAAACAGTGTAACTTCTCGTAAGTAGCAGAGATGGGAATTTCTTCCAAAGTCAGCTGAGAAACCTGAACATTATCAGGACCATCATACACCTTGGAATGAGATGCAGATACCCGCATGTAACAACATGGCCCCATTTCAATTTTGCCAACATGATATTTCATTGCACCGTACCAGCTAGGTTTCTCTAGCATGCGTCCAGAAATCTCTAGAACAGGTAACCCTGGCCAAATACACTGAGGTAACTTGGGCCTATTTAGCTCCCACTGCCTGGCAATGACCAAGACTGACATTTACCAAAATTTTCCCTTAGTCCTTTAACTTCTGTTCTGGTTGTTCATGATCATAGCATTAATTAGATAGGATAGGTTTTAACAAGGAAACATCAAAAAATACCCCTGCCTACTCAATAAAGCTTCCAGATTCACCAGATGCAGTCTACAATATCATCATCATCAATCCTGAAAACAGACTTTAGAGACTTCTGTTGGAAATGACATGCTCACAGTGATGTGCAACATTTATAGGTAGGGATTACCACCCTCTAACTGCTCTTTTATAAGGCAAGCTTTTATTCTCTTCTCTCTGAAATCTAGAAATAGTGCTGCTGCACTTTGGAGTGAAGCTGGTTTGCCTTTCAGAAAAACTTGGATGCTCTTAATAACAGCAGAACTCATGAAATAATCCCCTTGTAAATGGACTGATGCACAGTGGTACCTCTATCATCTTCTGCACATATCTCCTTATTGCAAATGCTTTGAAAGAATCCAGCTTGAATACAGATCAATCTAGTTTAAAATCCCAGATGTAAGATTAATGTCATTGCGGGTAATATTCTAATTTATCTCAATAGATGAGGCAGGATGGTAAAACATCAGTAGAAGTCTAAGTCAAAAATATGTGCTGTTCTCAGGATAACAAATACATAGTAATCCATACTTCTGAGGAGTTTAGCTTCAAAGATAGTCAAGGCTCCTTAAAGCTTCCTTCTATACTGTGATGCACTGAGCAACTGGAGATCCTTAAAGGGCTAAATGGTGAGTCAACTGTTGTTTTTACTACCTGACTCTATCTTACCTCTCCTCCAATCTGTAGTCAGAGCATTTGCCCACTATGTGAGCCAAAAGCATGAGGCTGGATTCTGTGACTTTCTCCCCAGTAATATATATCGATCTGCTACAAGCACAGAAACGAACCATCATTTGTCCGAGAGGCTACAGAAGGGAGACAGAGCAACTTGTATGAATGCAATAATTTTCAGTACAGAGCCTCCAGGAGCAATAGCTCCCCTTGATGTTAAACAAGAACCAAAGGCACGTTAGGAAAAACATCTTTTTTCCCTTCCTCTTAAAACAATTTGGACCGAGGCCCATTTTCTTTTTCAGTGCTCTAGCTAGGAATTCTCAGTTAGCATTCTTGCTAGAGGAAATATAATAGCTGTGCTTCCTGCTGCTGAAGAGCCTGGGCATAGATGAGCCAGCATTTCCACCCACACATACACACACAAATCCATCTTTACACTCCCTGTTTAATTTGACTGGTAATCAGTGTGGGTAGTTACCATCTGATAGTAATGTGGCATTGAGATGTTGTCTCAAGACACTTTATAGAGTTGGGTGATGACAAGCAAGTGATTACAGCCAATCGTGGGCCAGAGAGTTCATAACATACCGTAAGTATGATAGTTATCAACAAAGCAACTGGATGCAGAATTTAAAGTGTGAGAAAATAAGGTTGGGTCCAGAAAATACAGATCTGTGTGATCAAACAGCTTACACATTTCACCAAACAGAATGCTGACATTAATATTAATACACTGAAACTTGAGATCTGTGACTGAAGAAAGGACAGTAAGTTTATTATTAATCAGTGAGAAGTGCTGTTTATAGTTCTGCAAAAGAAAAATAAATTAAAATTAAATGTCTTCTTTCCATGCACGATCTTTGAAAACAAATAATTATACTTAAGAATGATGTCTTCAGGCTTTTGTAAACTAATCATAGAATCATAAATTGTAAGATTGGAAGAGACCTCTGAGATCACTGAGTCCAGCCGTGCCTGTCTCCCTACCAGACCCTGTCCCTAAGGAACTCATCCACCCAGCTTTTAAACACCTCCCAGGGATGGTGACTCCATCCCCTCCCTGGGCAGCTGTGCCAATCCCTGACCAACCTTTCAGGGAAGAAATTCTTCCCAATGTCCAGTCTAAACCTCCCCTGGAGCAACTTGTGGCCATT
>VWPV01002629.1:22010-34939 GCA_013389885.1 Geococcyx californianus
GCTGAGCACAGGGGCACAATCCCCTCCCTGCTCCTGCTGGCCACGCTGGGGCTGACACAGGCCCAGATGCCACTGGCCCGCTGGGCCACCTGGACCACTGCTGGCTCGTGTTCAGCCTCTGTCAACCAACACCCCCAAGTGCTCCTCTGTCAGGTAGCTCTCTAGCCACTCCTCCCCAAGCCTGTAACGCTGCACGGGGTTGTTGTGACCCAGATGGAGGACTCTGCCCTTGGCCTTGTTGAACCTCATCCCGTTGATGTCAACCCATGGATCCAGCCTGTCCAGACCCCTCTGCAGAGCCTCCCTTCCTTCAAGCACATCCACATTTGCACCCAGCTTGGTAGTTAACTTTTCTACCTTGGAATTAAAATTCAGCTTCTCGGGGTGTACTTTCTCAGCAGCACTAGAGCTTTGACACAGCAGCTTTGAGACTAAAGCTTAGTCTTTACTCATCAGATTGTAACCATGAGAAGAAATTCAAGACCTGGGGAACTATTAGCTTGATCTGTCCATGCTGTCACAATGTGCTTCGTGTCCTTACTTTAGAAAATTTCAGGCCTGTTTAACATACACTTTCGTTTCTCAAAGCAAAGCCATAAATGATTAAATCTGCGTGGCTTTTGCCGTGTGAAAGCACTTGCACATTATTGGGACAGAAGTCCCAGGTGTGCATAACAACTCCTGCTCGACTGATGCTTGTCCTGACCCACACAGCTTAGCAACATACTATGAATCAAACCTTTCCTTTTCCTATGAAGTGCAGAGTGTTTCCATCCATAGATCACCCATGGTGAAGCTCCATGTTTTTCCATTATTAGTATACTGGAAGGAAATTATTTTTGCAATTACCAGATGCTTCAGATTCACTTTGACACTTAATCAACTACAAACACAGCTTATTGCTTGATGTGTTCAAGTGCCATGAACATTATCCCTTAAACAGCACGTCTTGTTTTATTGTTTAATTCATTACTGTTAAAATACATTATTGTACTCATGCTTGTCTGGATTTTGTTTGCTGTAATGAGCAGATAAAATACAGCTATAGTGTATTAGCAGAAATCGAGTGTATATTATTTCATCATTCTAGAATATTAAAAATAAAGACATTTTTGTAGGATAATGAAAGAGTAAGAACAGGTTCTGAAACAATTAGCACATTCTGATGTTATCTTAGAGCTCACAGGCAGAGACAAAACAAAGAGCACTTTAATTTTTTTTTTAAAAAAGCACTGTATAACAACTGTTCTGAAGGAAAATGTTTTTAATTTTCCAAATTCACTATATTTTTCAAATTCCTCTTCTCTTATTTCAGTGACGGAACACAATAGGTGTAATGCTTTGTCTTGATCTACTTAAATCTACTCCAGCCAGTTTTGTGAGAGATGTCAGTTTTGCCATCAAGGTTTACTGAATGTGCATTTGCTGCTGCCTCAAAAACTTTATAACTTGCAATAACATAACCACACTCACTATGCATAATGAAGGTGGGAAAGCAAATATTGATCTTCACTCTTTATGTTAGAGGCATCATAATATACATTAGAAGAGGCAGATTAGGGTTCCATTCCAATAGTTCCTGCATGAAGTACTTAAATATAAACGTGAGATAGCTCAGCCAGTCAAAGCGGAGCACAGACCTCGTGTTCTGCCTGACTGAGGGTTCCTCTGTACTGCAGCCATTGGGAAATATCTATGAAAGCTTAAAAAAGGCAGTTAAAAACAAGTAACCTAAATTAATTTTACAGTGATCCATGTCTCCATTGGAAAATCTAGAGGTATTGAAACTCAGAGATGGATGAAAACCACGTGTCTCATTCAGTAGGGTCCTCTTCCATAATTGCTATCCCTAGAAGCTGTTAGAACTAGAAGCGCTTTCTGGAACACAACTCAGTGTGGAGGATGCTGCCATTGCAATGCCATAATAATGTTTAGGACATCAATTCAGCGAACACGCATTGAGACTTGAAGAATGTATTATTTATCACTGAAGTTTGAAAATACAGCTGGGCGAGTTCTTTTCTGATGATAGTTAGCTCAAAAATGTGGTTTCAAAAATTTTTGGGCTGAAGCTGGCAAATTGTTTTGAAGAAAAGTTGTAGGCTGAAACATCAAAGCATTTCAATGTTTTCTGAAGTAGAGCTTTCTACTTTTTATTTGAGAGTGCTATTCCTAATTCAAAATGGAGAAAAAAATCAACAATCTGAAGTCCTAGGAGAACTTATTTACTTGCTGACACGTTGCAAATATGTTGCACTTTTTCCTGTTGGATTTTTTGTTTAATAAAAGTTTGTTTTCTCTCTGCCCAAAATAATATTTTCCTTTTTATTTCACCACTACCATCACTTTTTACACTCCCTGTTCTTTTCACTCATTTTTTGGTCTTCATGTTGTAACCAGAGTATAAGGGAGTTTCAAAACCTACCAAGTTGCAAACATAAGACAAATATGTTAATGCTAAAGTTAATCATTTTAAGATGTTTGCGAGAAGAATTAAAACGCAGCAGTTCCTTTGATGAAGGGAAAAAGCTGGTCCACTCCAACGGCCAAGCTTATTCACTACCAGCTTTTTGTGTCAGGGAAGAGTTTTTTGCTCAGCAATATTCTCTCACACATGTAAACTAGAGACATTCATTGCACTGATTTCCTGCCCCAGCTTCCTCCCAGCTCGTGTCACAGTTCACGGCTGACTGCAGTGGCTGTTTTCTCCCAGGTCCATATTTATCACTCTCTGCCCACTCAGCGGAGTTCCTCCTGTAGTCGCAGTGGTGTTCCTAGTCAGCGGGACCACACAACTCACTGCTGTTCTGCGTTCTGCAGATTCACTCACACACCCATAACCAAATCTTCCATAACGTATGTGCGTGGAAATACTTCGAATGGTACTTCCAGCATACATTTTTCTCTTCTCTGGGCATGCTGTTGACTTTTGAGCTGTAGATTATTTATCTCATTTCAGAGTAGTTCTGCATGCTATTTATTTTGCTGCATAGGAGACTGCAGTGTAACCCATCATTGTTTCTCTGATGTAGAATATACCCTTTCTTTCTTCCCAAAAGGAAAAAGTCAGACTGGGTTTATATTTTGAGAGCTTAAAGAAATATGTTAAAATAATCTTTAAATAAATACATTTTAAGACTCTGGAAAAAAAAAAAAGAATAAAAAGCAAGGGATAATACATCAAGTGGATATTCTAATTTAAACTGATATCTTAGGATGCTGACAATCCGTATTGTAACAAGATTAGTCAATTTATTATCCACATTATAAATATCAAAAATTATGAAGTTGAGAGCATGAGATTCCTTACAGTCTATGTTGCATTCTAGATCATATTTATTTCTATTGCTTTAATTTGAGAACTTCAATATACTGAGTTTATTAAATCTTACTAATTAAACTATATTTGGATAAAGGGGATGCATGGTAGATGATATGGAGACTTTGCGCTCAATACTTCTGAAAATAATGGTATGTCTTCCTTGGTCTTTCAGTTGACTGTCCCAATTCATGGTTAAAGAGATGAGTTGAGCATCGCCATGGACAGTGGTTATGTGCTTGATGCAAATGCCTCTGTCAGACTGTTAGCAGAATTTTTTTCTGTAATGAATGGTTCTTTATGTTGTGCTGGCATATGATGGCATTTTCCACTCTGTCATTGCCAAACATGATTCAGATTTCCAGGAGCATCAGTTGGAGCTAGGCACCCAGATCATGAGAAAGGGATTTCAGGAAAGCACTCTGCAGAAGATCCTTGGAGGTTCAACCACAATCATAAGTGATTCTGAAAACTGATAATATCCAAATCAGCTACAGCTTCTTTATTGGCCACTCTTGAGTCTCTTGAGTCTAAACACCTGCATGATCAAGGCAGGTCTATTCTTTCATGCATCTTGTTTTGGAAAACAGCTTTATCAGCAAAAAGTTGCTCATGCAGGTATTCAGAGAAATCAGGTATCAGAAACTGGGAATATCACTTCAGTCAGTGTGACTTTGGGCACATGAGTGTGTAGGGAACATCTTTCTGCCTTCCTGCTTTAAGTCCCACCAATACCCTCAGAAAGCCCCAGTGGTAAAGCCACAGCTTTGAACCTTAAAAACCTTACAGTCTATTGTCATTTACACAACTTCACCAAAGCATTCTTCCACAGATTAATTAGTTTATCACTTAAACCAGCCAATTAATAGTCCACAGTCTGTGATAAAATGCTCTGTTTGCAATTATTGTAATTTATCATATCTGTCATTTTAAATCTGATTCCTCATGCATCCCAGAGATGTAATCATTTAAGGTAGTAGCTGGTTGAGTTAATTATTTGAATCATCTACAATTCAGATGCTTAATATTATACTTATATATACCCATGTGTGCCTACATTTTCTACTTAGGACTACAGAAGTTTGGCAAAGCTATGGGAGGCTGTGCTGTTGATTGTAGCAGTACGAGATAAGGTCACTGTTAATTTGTCCCCAGGAGAGATGAGTTGGCATGAAGACTGTGGGTCTGGGCAGTTCAATCAAGAATTTTGTGTTAGTGTACAGATAGATACACAAAATTGAGCCTTCCACCTATTAGTGCAATGTGACTTCAAAATTCCATTTTCCTCCTACATCCCATTTCATGGAAAAGACTGGCAATGCTACATCGTAGCCTCCTTGGGAGCTTTCTGCCTTCTACTATTTGTCAATACGGTCTCATCAGCGCACTTCTTTCTGAACTCCAGATTACAGATAATTCGTTTTTCCCATCATTCTGGGCTAAGTCTTATGTTTGTATTAATACATCACCTTGTGGCTGTCAGGGTCAGAAAACCAACATTTCCTTCTTGCTCTCTTGAAAGTAGTGTGCAGGCATCCCAGACGAGATGCAAGCAGCTTCCTCACTCCCTTTCAGCCAGGTCCTGCCATTGCATCTGTCGCTGGCAGTGCTTTGCCGCCTTACCAATACTCATTGCCACGTACACGGTATAAAAACGTTGCTGAAGTTTGGCACTAGGCAGCAAGAACCAAACTTGCTGCCTTCTGATCTGACAATGCCTCTGCTGATGGAGAGACCTATGCCTGGCTGTGGTTGTTGTGCCCTGGCACAAGCTCAGCTGTGACACAACTACTGCTAGAGGTAAGCAGTGCCAAAACCACCAAAAGAACTGTTGGCACTTGGAAAATATCAGTGTTGATCTTCTTACTCACTCTTCTTCCTCCTCTTGCTTGGAGGACAGAGAGACCTTCCCTTCCCTCCAGACACAGATCACTGAGATAAGGAATGGGTAAGGCAGCTCCTGAACTGTACTGCGAAGCTTTGAGTAGAGGGTCCAAGATAGCACTGGAAGAATGAATCCCTTGAAACAGAGGGGCTGTATAAAAATGCAGAATCTGTTCAAGAAAAAAAAATAACAATCCTCATGCTCTTTAAGTTTTTCATGGTTCGGAGAGGGAGAAGAGAGCCAACCTGTGATCTATAACATCTGGAGTTTGATGCTTATACTTAATCTTCATTTCCATTATAAGAATTTTGTCTTTCAGAATAAGATATGAAAGAAGATTTCAGTGACAACTTTCTCCTATGTAATAAAAGCAGTGAAACATTAGGTTCACGAAGGTCACTATGCCTTAGCAGAGAAGGAGGGATGGATTTCTATTACTGGTTTTTCCTCCTCTCTCTACTTTTGAATGAGTCATGTACTGACATAATTTGAACTCAAAGACACTTGGTAAAAGGATAAATCATTTCCTTATCCCATTGTTCTCGCTGAGTACACCGGACTGACAGAGGCATCACTGTTGACAGGGAGGTAGGTGAGGCAATCCAACCCTATAAATTTTAGCAAAGGCTCAGAAATGTTGAAGGGATTGGGAGCAACTTGTGACTTCCTCCCTCACCTGTACATCTTGGGGCTGGAGGTGAAGAATATTTCTGCCATAGCCTTGTGTGCCCTTTTCCTGAGCTGCAGTAATAGAGAGGGCAAGGACTAATCTGGGAAACTGCAGAGCAGTCATCCCATCTTTGTTTACATGTGTCCTTTGCCCTGTAGGGAAGAAGAGCTGGGTTATTGCAGGCAGTTGCTTGTTTTGAGGATTAGCTACAATTGCAAAGTCCTTACGTGTGAAACTGGATTTTTTAACGAGTATTTAGCATACAATTTTCCCAAGTGGTGATGTGAAGCAGGCAGTTCATTTAAGATGTATATTCAGCTAATTGAGTGTTTTCCACTTACAGTTGAACTAAGGTATCATTTGGCCAAAAGCCAGATGTGAACTTCAGAAGCAAGGTACGTGTCATATTCAGCACATTCGAAGTCCTGCAATACACACAGAACTAGGTATGGCAAGGCTGACACGAGCTTAGGAGAAAAGCTTGAACTGAACAGTTCTGATCTGCATTTTCACTGCTGCTTTATGCACTCCTGAGGCTTTAGGCACACAGCTCTACCTTTCACTAGTTTTTGGGTTTGGTGGGGTTTTATTTGGTTGGGTTTTTTTCCCATAGAGATAAATTAGAATAATATAAATATCACCTTCCATTGCAGCCAGATGTTTAACCAGCCACATGCAATTATACATATACATCTCTAAAGAGAAATATGGATAGTAAACATATTGTCTACCACGAAAAAGGCAAGGAAAAGCAATCTGAAAAATAATGGTTGTCACCTGACAAATGCTAGTTTGGGAGAGTTCACTGAGCCTGAAATTTTAACAGCACTCTAAATTTAAAATCTGACCCTTGGAAAATACATTCTTTACAGATACTACGTATCTATGGAAAACTTGTTCTTTCAGTGGCATGTGTGGCTTGGCCTCTTGTTCAATCTTTATATTTTCTTTCTTGGAGAGAAAAGGAATGGATCTATATGTGATCCTGCCGAGGATCACAAGCCTTACCTCTGATTTTAGGAAAGGATAGGAGCCACATTTGCATTGGAAGATTTAGAAAACACTTCCCTGCTGGTTTTAACCAGTCTTTTATAAAATAATTACCTTTATTTTATGTTCTGCATATTGTTTCACAGCTTCTGTAAATGATGAGGAGTTTATGACTGGAAAAGGCCGACTTGTGTTCTCCAGCACAGGAAAGAAACCTACCAAAATGTAGTATGTCTAAACTTAATATTTCCAATTTCTGGTTGCCTGGGCAGTCAACAGATAGCTGGTCAGGCTTACAAAGTCAAACACTTCATTTGCACCTGTGTCTCCACAACTAAATCCCATCAAGCCAGATTTTCAGAGTCCTTGCCCAAGAAGCTTGAGGTTATTTTCATGCTTCCAGCAAAGATGACTCTCAGATGAAGTCCAATGCACTTATATTTTCCATAAGTAATGTTTTCAAATTGACTTCCTAATGTTTTTGGAGAAAAAGATTCTATCATTTTTTTTCACAGCACTTTCTCAGGTAATTCTAAGGTCCCTGTAAAACACATAAATACACAATAACATTTATTTCAGTGTAAAACTTGAGATACAGAGGAACTCCTTAGAAATAAAAGCTGTTCCTTTTCTTCAGGTCAAGCAAAAAATACCTATTAGGAATTTCCCCTTTCCGCATGTGCCAGGCTGTTCTTTAGCTCCGGCTTTGCCCTCAAAATTATGCATGCAATACCTACATAATGTGAGAGAAAACTGTTGGCTCAATGGAAATCAGTGGGCAAGAAATAAATATCAGACTCATGTAGCAGCAGATGACACAGTCAAGAGAACACTGTGCAGGGGAACTAACCCAGTCTTTTGACATGTTCTATTAAAAAAAATAAGTAGTAGTCTATTTTAAGTGACTGCTAAATACTTCAGTCTTCCCAAATTAGGGATGTGGTCATCTGAAGTATTTCTGTTGCTAAGAAACTTGCTAATGCTAAAGCCAGGACAATGCATTCATCAGGCTCCTCAATTTGTTAAGACACCTTCCTAGAATCCTGTGTCTTCTGTGCTCTTGTGAATCAGCTGGAAGTTCAAGCCAATAAGCTGGTTCCATCCTCTGTGGACAAAGACGATCCTGCAGAACTTAAGCGTTCATCGCTCGTCTGTAGCTGGACAAAACTCCATCCAGTGTATTTAATCAGCTAATATAGTAGAGAATGAAGCTTTTTAAATCATGATATCAAATGCCAAAAAAGCTGAAAAGAAAACACATAGCATGGGCTGTATGAAAGCTTTACTTACAGGTAATATGTTTTCCCTATACACTACTGATTACTGTGGCACAGTTTCAAGGAGTGAAATGATGCATGCTTGAAGAAGTGGTAGCTGATTTTTCCAGAACATAAGTAGGATGGAGCTTTTAAGGCTGGAGAGTTCATTTAGGTAAGTCTATAACTGGAGAAAATCACCAGAGTGAGCAACCTGAGCACAGGACTGGTCACCAGGAGCACTTGATAAATGTATATTCCCTTCACAGCTTTGCACAAGTTTAACACTTCTTCCCTTAATTGGAGATGGGGGATAACCAAGGCATTCTGAAGAAAAATGCATTGAGAATGCATTGCGGTCCATTTCAGTAGAGTTTTCCAAGTGATCAGTGATGTTCTTGTAATGGCTGAAATTCAGATGCATTTCCAATAATTCCCTGCTAGTAAAGTTATTGTATTTCTCTGAGACCAGCACACACTGACCTGTGTACTAAGCGTACCAAATAAGGTGTCCTTTTCCCAAAGAAACTCAATAGCAGCAGAACACCTTGTGATTGATCTCCTTTGAATGTTAACAAGCAAAGAACATGCCACTATTAAAACCCAAAGTATGAAAATCTATCTATCATCAGTATGATGAATCTAGCCCGTAAGTCATCAAATCCCTCGGTGAAATTAATGGCTGTTCACAGATCAATTTGTCTGTGGATTCACAGTAAGTCAAAACTGAGCTGCTCAGAAGCTAAACTTTGAGTTCACCTAACTGAAAAAACATTTCAGTTGCCAGGTCAGATTGTACACACAGAGTAAACGTATGGCTACACGTCGGAGTCACCATTTTTAAACACTTTCTAGTGAAAGCAGGTGTTTGGCAGTTGGATGCAGGCGTTTGCTGCTTGCCCAGCCGTGGCCTCTGTGAGCCTGTTACAGCTTGCTCCTTCAGAGATTTCTTTGTACTGGGGTGGTTTGACCCAGAGCTGGGCAGAAAACAAGATCTGTACCTTACAGCGGTGGGGACAAGCAGTGGGCTTGAGTAAGATTCTGCCCAAAGTTTGAAATAAAATGGCCTTTTGCTGCCAGTTCTGACCCTTACAACAGAAATACCCTTGTTGCTCCAGAGCCAAGGGGTATGCACTTACCAGTGAGCCACTAATGATGTGTAACCAGCAATTAATAAACCACTAATGAGAGGAATTAAGATCAGAGGGTCTCTTGAGTTACGTTTTATTATGGCTGGTTTTTTGTTATTGTTGTTTTTCCAGCCAAAATGAAGACATTAGGAATATTGCCTTACTTTAATGGCAAAAAAAAATAGAGAAAAGAGCAATCTGTGTCTATGTGTTCTTCAACCTCTAAACTCATCAGGAGTACTCAACCATCTTTCATCATTCTTGTGCAATAGTTTTCTTTGTGCAGACATTGAGTGTGCAAATCAGTAGTTAAACAGGTGGTGATCATCCTTCCTCATGAGTTCCCCCTCCAACCCAGGAAGAATTTAAGATCCCAGGCAGCTGTGTGTGTGCACTCGAAACTGTGCAGAATAAAGGTGTAAAACTGGAATCAGAAAAAAACCCTTTACAACTTTCCTGTTAAGAATTAGCTATCGGGAAACGGTGCTCTGGGTTTGTTCCAGTAACTCTTTCATATAAAACTTAGAAATTACTCCATGATGACAGATAGGACTTGCACCTTTGCCACTGGAGCACTCTGCCGGCCAAGCCACCCTGTCTACTACTTCTGCTATTGCCAGTCCCTGAGTCTTGAATTCCCTTCTGCTAGATGGAAATTCTCAGAAGCTCAACTCCTCCAGGTCTAACGGTATCTTACCAAGTGATTAGGGAGCTTAACACAGGGCCAGCCCCCCTCCCCTACTCTGTGGTGCGTACCTTTATCAACAACCTCTACACTATTACCGAAATGATGAACTTCATCAAACTTCTGAAGGAAAAGGCTGAGCCCAGCTTCTTACTCTAAGCACAGAATAGTTTCCCAGTCCTTCTTTATAGCTTTTCAGATACACCTGATTAAAGGAGAGTCTTCATGTCAGTCCCTTCTCTCTGATATTTGGCTTAGATGGTATAAGGATTCCTCACATATACTCTCTCTCAAAAATCCTGTACTGAAGACATGCAGAAGCCTCGCCTCTGGATCTTATCTCAGCATTGTGGGTGTCTGCTCCCGCAGCCTGGCAATTAAACTCTAGGATGGAACAACACAAAATTGAAACTAATTTTTTTGTTCTTTCCTTCCTCAGGATCATCCCTCCTTAAACTCTCAGAAAAGTCAGTGTATCTTCATGCTACACTACCCTGTGCAAAGTCTTCTGCTGTCCTTGCTATGGCAGTGAGTGAGTACAAAAAAGCACCTTCCAGAAAAAATGAAGATGCCAGATTGGATCTGCCTCAGCCAGCTGAGGATCCAGACGATGATCCGCAACCACCCACCTACAACAAATCCTAGTGCCTACACAGTCGCGGCCAAGGCATGGCTCTTCCTCAACACATGAATGCAACAGCCAGGTTACCCTGTAGATCATCTCGTATGGTTCCAGCTGAACCCACACAGGGGGGTCCTGTCAAGCCATGGTGGTGAATAGTCCCAGAACGATCTCTGGACTTTGTGATGCCCCCGGCGCTTTTGCTGTTGGCTGGGAGGGAAGACCTGGCAGGAGGATGGGAAACAGCACTTTGTTGTTTCTATTTAATGAAGACCATGTTTTGTTCATTTTCAGCTACAGAAACCACTTAATTCAATACGGATAGACTGCCACAACCAAGAGGGAATCCAGCTCATACTTTACAGATCAGGCACTGGTGGAACTGAGCAGATACTTAATGTCATAGGGATTTCACTTCTTAGCCTGTTCTTGTCAGAAACAACAAGTGGTAGAGTCCCCAAAATGAAAACTCGGTGTCCGATGCAGACATTAAAATCTGACAGAAAGGCAGGAAAGTTTCTACTGCTAAAAATCAGGAAAGGAGTAAAGCAGAGGAAAGGCGAACTGAACCCTGAGATGTAATTACCCGAGAGCCCAGTGCAACAAGAACATATTAAGGAATAAATTTTACTAGGAATGGTAAACAACAAACATGAGCGATCAGGGAAATGCAGGCATTGGTAAAGAAAAGAAAAGAATCCAAAAGAAAATAAATATTCATTAAGACACTAAGTTTGTAGATGAACACTAACCTTGTGTTAATCACAGAACACAGGTACAGCCTTAGAAAACCACTGGTGAAAAGGAAAACAGGGCTGTGCAAGCTGTAAAGACAAATAAAAGCATTTGCAGTCATAGGAAGCAGTGATCTTACAGAGGGCACACTGTAGGCTGTGAAAGACAGGGCAAGCGTACAGCACCAGGAATCTCAATGACTTCCTTGCATCTGTGCTCACCAGGGAGACTGGAGGAAGCAGGAATAATTTTGCTCCACGCAGACAGGGAAGGAGAAAAATAACTAACAAGTGAGGAGGAAACTGGAAGAACCAGAAAGGACTTAGATCAGTCAGAAAAACTTCACATAGCTCCAGGTCTTGACAGAAAAGGACCTCAGAAGATATTAGAAACAAAACTTTTGTGGACACTTGCAATATTTTCATTGATGCTCGCAAGAGAGTACAGAGAAACCTCCTATTTAGGACAATAACAAAGGAGGACCCATGAAAATACAGCCCTTTACAAAAAGGTTATCAGATGTTTCCTAGTGAAATAATTTGCTGATTTTGCTGTCTGCTGGGTGGGAAACTGGCAGAGAGTGTTGTTTGAGGAAATGCAGATTTAACTGTTTTTGCTATTAAAAAGAAAAATAAATTCCACCACAACAAATCTCAAAAGAACAGAAGTTTTAGGTCCAAATGGAGTTCAATTTTTTTTTCCCTCAGCTGTATGTCTGATGCTATTTCAGAAATCTGGCCTTTTATTGATGTCCTCATGGTTCAACCCTGCCTTCAGCTGCAGTGAAGTCACAAATCCATGATGATGACATGAAGTTGATGCTGTGGAAACAATAACTGTGTCACAGATTTAATGTCAGTATTTTGCCAAGATTCAGAAGAGGGCAATAAAGGCTGGGGGAGTGTCAAATCTTACTTGAAAGCATGCCTTTGTAATGGTTGAAAGACAACATCGTCACTATCAGTTGGAAATGCTAAGACATTTCTAATCTTGATGCCTTGCTAAAATGTAGTAAATGCCTATGAAAAGTGACAAAGCCCTGGTTTGTCTCTTTGCTGAGGAACATGAATATCATAGAACTTGTGCTGGAGTGCTGCAAGGATAATGTGTTTCACACATCAGATCTAAGATCAGATATTGCCTCTGACATATTGATGCCAGGTTTAACTTATATTACACTATGTGAGATTTTACTTTAACATTCAATTCCTGGTAACACACGGTTTTGTATTAAGATCATAGCCTTTGCTTAAAATAAACCTGTGAGGAAAATTTGAAAATATAAACCAAGCATTCCCTGAAGGAAATAAAGGGCGACCAAAATTTTAGATGTTTTTCAGGATAACTCTTTTGTGTTTTAATACATTTTCTTTAGGGCTGGATTCTGACCTTTTTTTCGCTTGTTCTTAGCAAAACTGCCTGTATGAATTAATGCAAAAGAGGACCTCATACTATAAATAACATACCTGCTCTGCTTATTTTCAGTCATTAAGGACGGAAGTTGATACTTCCTAATACCTTTGCCCTAATTGCGGCACACAACTTTGTTCCTTGGTTCTGTCCTGCTGTTGTGGATAGTTCTAATGTTGGTGGGTTTACATGATGTATAAAGATGGACATATCATAGAATCATAGAA
>VWPV01002630.1:0-10730 GCA_013389885.1 Geococcyx californianus
AACATCAAACAGCTATTTATAAACAAATTGAAAGTAGGAACATCAAAGGTAGAGAAATTTTCAGACTGATGCAGATATTGAACATAACAGTTCATAAAGAAATAAACGAACTTTTAAAATGTGCTGCATCCTTTATCACAGAGTGATGTCCTGATGTTCTGCAGTCTATGGAGTCTGAATTCTATCTTCAGTTTAAATCTAAGTTCTAGCATAAGACTTGAATAATGAACTCATTTTGTTTCCAGATGTGGAAGTATGATCTGGTATAGTTTGCAAAACAAGCCAAGCAACTGTTAAGCTATACCTAGATGTAAAAGCTAGAACAGGAGATTATCTAAGCACATACAGATGACTCTATAAGTATGAATTCCACAGAAGATCACCAAAGCCAATACTGAAGTGAAAGCTGCTACCTGTTACGTGAGGTCAAAGTAATGCTAAATGGTTAATATGGGTAATCAAAGTTATTTTAATGCTGTTGTTGATGTAGTCAGGAAACTTGGAGTCCATATGTCCATACCAGATATATCTCTGAGTTTGATGAAGCTTTTCTGAAGAAGATAGGTAGCAGATTTCCATACCCAAGGAGAGAATGATGAATGTTTATTTTGTTAAGGCCAGCTGGGGTCCAGCCTACATTTATTAGGCTCTGTATTCTGAATTAAAATTTAAACACTATGTCCTTCATGGAGATATTTTCCCAAAGTACTTACTCCACTAACTAATCAATGGAGACAGGTAGGCACATTAGAAGGCTTCCAAATAGCAATCTTTCTTTAAATTAGGCATGTCATTGTGCATTCATATGATCCCAGATTCACAAGTCCATGAAGTCGTAAGTGACCTAGAAAGGCTGTACAACAACCTCCTGCTCAAAGCAGGGTCAGCTCTGGTGATGGAACAGGCAGCTCAGGGTTACATAAAATTGGATTCTGAAAACCTCCAGGGATGGAGACATCACAGCCTCTCTGTGCAGCTTTGGAGCTCATTATTAAAGAGAAATATGAAATTAAAAGCATCATTATTCTGGTGTTAGCTACACTTAATTATCCAATGCAGAAACAGACAAAGCCCAATCACAATCATTTTCTGCCACTATGGGGCATGATAAGATTCCTCTATGTGCTTATGCATGCACAGGTTGGAAGAAAAGCAGATCCTCCCCTCCCCTCCTCTCCCCTTTTTTTTTGTCCTTACCATTGTGGGGAAACAGTGGATGAAGAGGTGACTGCCACTCATCTCATCAAAAAGCAAATTCATCTTAAACTGAGGCATTTATTGTTGGGAAAATAAAATAATACCATGATATTACGATCAGTTCTTTAAGTAATAGCCTGTCCCTCATTTCCAATGAAACTTTTTTTTTCAAATTTTGTACATTTACCTGCCATACACACTTTGCATTTCTGAGTCCCTGCATCCAGGTGCACATCCTGTATGCATCCTTGTTCCACCCTAGAGTGATAGATACTCAGGAGTACAGTATCCCTCTCACATGCTGTAGTTTCTAAATAAAGGTCAGATCAAAGTCCTAACATAGTCTAGCAGTTTTCTGATCTCTGCAGTCATATGAGAACCCCAGAGCAAGCGTTATTACACTTTTCTGGGCGTTTTAGACATGAAGGCAATATTATCCACATCAGAAATAGGCAGACTCTGCTTACTGCTCTTACCCTTGACTAAATCACAGATATTTTCAGGTTTTAAGTACTTGTGTGAAGTTATTGTCAGTCATCTCCTTGCTCTTCTTTCAGCCCATTGAATAATTTAACTTCTTGTTGGTCATACTGTAGATTTCATTTTCCAATCAATTGGCTGTTTTTATTTTAGGTCTGTGTATGTACTTCTGAGCTACTTTTGATATTCAAGCACCCTTGAATCATGAATACTAAAAGTAACTATAATATTCTAATGTCATCCATTAGAAAATACTGTACAGAAAAGACAGTCTAGTGCTTTGCCTGTACTTTATAGAAATTATTTTTCCACTCACATGAAAATAGAGACTTTGTATCTATTAGCTTATTTACTGTCAGATAGATCTGACTGTATCACAAGGAGAATTTTTACTGTAGTAATTATCTCCCAGGACTGTAAAACTTTCTTCTAAGCTCCCTGTTTTATAGAACAAGTCTTAGCTTCTTGAAGGCATGGTCTACATCCTTGATTTCCTAACATAACATTTTTTATTGAAGTGTGTTAAACCACGTAAATTGCATTGTGATAATTTAAAATTATCATTTCTGAAAAGTAGCCTGTCTCATACTAACTTGTTAGCAGAAATTAAAACATATCAGTAAACACTGATATATGGTACCTTACTGCAGGAAGTGTGGATGAACTTTCCACAAAAATGAAACTTGAAAATACACAGTTTACGGGGACTTAAATATTTTGATGTTGGGTATTTTAAATATTTTGATGTTGCGTATTTTAAATATTAATATGAAAGTTTTAAAATTCTCACTTCAAACACTACTTATCTCACATCTTCATTGAATTTTTAAATTTTATGAGTGAAGATTTGTAATTACTGTTTAGAATAATATTAAAATTGAACAGTGAAACAACCCCGAATGCCACAGGATGAAGAATCAAATCCTGTAGGATTACTTTGCAAACAACTGTACTCATTGAGTTCTCCCAGTTCAAAAATCTCCCTTAAGATGCAAACCAGGTTTGATGTGTCTGATGTATTCCTTGGGAATCTCATACATTGCGAAATTTAGAGAAATAATTATGTAATATGAAAAAGAATACTTTGAAGAGGTCAGTTGTATTTTACTGAGGTACCTGTTGACTTTATCTGTAAGACACAAAAAATGCTAAAAATCTTTAACAGCTGCTGACTTAACCTTCAATATCTACCTTCTCTATTCTTGGTCAAAATTTTAACAAACTGAAAGTAACAGTGATTGCTTTTCTGAAATTAACACTTGTTTTCCTCTGCTATGGAAATGTATCGGTTACTGTACTGAGTCAGAGAAGTCCATCTAGCTTTGTAAGTAGGCTGTGACCCCAAACAAAGAGGCACTTAGTGCCATGGTGTAGTTGGCAAGTAGGAGTAGATGTAGGTGTTGGGCCATAGGTTGGACTCGATGATCTCAAAGGTCTTTTCCAGCCTTACGATACTGTGATACTGTGATACCTAAGGGTGGAATATAAAAACGAATTAAGTAAATGTGCTACAACCACTGAAAATTCTCACAGCACTGAAGAACTTCCTGCCCCACGCATAATTTCAATGTATTTTTTGACCTGAAAAAGCTTTATTTGTCACAAACTTGCCCAGTATTCCTTTGAATCTTGTGAAAACAGGGATCTTGTGCCAGAGAAACCCATTGCTAAATTTCATGCCGTAAGAAGAACCATGTCTTTTGTTTATCTTTTGAGTGGTTCCTAGTTTTTTACAATATCTAAATTTTATGCTGTTTCCCTTTTAAACCTAATAAATGAAGCAACCACGATGGTAAAACCTTGATTTTATCCAATATCTAAAATCAACTTTGATTTGTAAAAAACCATCTTTAACAGTGCCTAGCGTAGCTGTGATTTTTATTTATAAGGTATAAAGTTAATACAGACACAGATACGTCTTCATATTTCCTTTCATGTGAACAAAGGATGAAAGAAATTCACTTTTGTTGGTACTGTCCATTCTCTTAGGGAAGGGGAAATGGCATATTAAAATTAGAGACACACTTCTTCAACTGGTACAAGCAGGTCTCTTCGAGATGTCAATATTTTATGAACTGGTTTGCCTTGTAATTGGGAAAGCTAGTGATTTAAAAGTAAAATGACAATCAAGCAGCCAATGTGAGAAATTAGGCAATGTCCATTATATCAGACATGTGCATAATTTATGAACACTGAATTTCAGCAATGAAAAAAAAGTCTGATTGTTGTCTTAGGGTCTGATTGAACCTAGCTGAAGTGTTTTTCCAGTGATATTGGTAGCTTGCAAATCAGACCCTTTTTGTTCAAATAAGTAATTACAACTACATCTACATAAACAAAGCTTTGGAGAGTTTTGTTTGTTTGTTTGTTTGTTCATTTAATTGGTCAAACATTTTAACTGAATCACATCTTTGAGAATTCCTAATCCCTAGTGAAAACCAAGGGAAAAATAGCTACAGAAATACACACAGCTATCACAGATACCAGTGAGTGTAAACAGTGGGGAGAAAGAGAAATTCTTTAGGTAGCATTACTTGATCTATAGTTAAGACTAATAATCCGGGGTAATCAAGTCAAAATAACACATACTTAAGGTATTTCTTATCAGGACTATACTTAAAAGTACATATAGTTTTGACCATGTGCTAACTTACATTCATGTTTAATACTTTCATTTGGATCAAGGACAGTGGAGAATGACAAAACAGATTCAATTTCAGCACAATAAACATGTCTTATAATGGTGAAATCTAAGTGGAATAAGAAAGTTTTCTTTTATTGAAACATCACTGAAAAGACAACTAAATTTTAATACAATCAAAAGACAAAGAAAAAAATCCCTGCAATACTGCATCAGAGAGCTTAAGTCCCATAAACTGAGCTTTTTCCAATCTCCAGTCTGCATTTCTATGACAGTCAACAATATTATTCTGAGTATTCAGACAAAGAATGTATTTGTGGTCTGTTTCCCAAGAAGCATGTATTAATATACGTTTAGATCTATCTATCCTGCTAGATATAGCTATATCTAACCACAATAAAACAGCTGAGCTATCTCAAGTGTTATGCCTTTAAGTTAAACTTTATTGAAATAAAATAAGGAAAGAACAATACATTTTGCATTCTTCAGAAGCCAGTGTTCAATAAATACTAAGTTTTGATCGATTGATACGGTGTCATATTTGACTAAAGAGGTGGGAAAGTTGCTACTGTTGCTTTGTGCTGGCTAGAAGAAGAACGCACTATTGATTTTATATGTTGGATGGGCTGTCAGCGTACAGTGCATTGTTGATTTTGACTTTTATAGCCAACATGTTTCCTTTAATTGGATCATTTGTAAAAGAGAGGAGGGTACCTGTTCCCTTCTGACAGTGACTGATTACAATCATTTCATGTTTGTCAATATTTGATAAACCCACGGTTACCCAACAACATGGCGGAAAGAAGCATCTTTATGCATTTTCTTGTTTCCCCTATTTCCTGCTTCTGATTTCAGTCTCAGTGTAACCAACAAGTTGTGCCAGCAATTCTTTCTTTTCTTTTTCCTTTTTTTTTTTATTCTGAAATATTTTTCTTACATTCTTACTTCTTATGGAGCAGGATAAAAAGAGAGAGAAAGAGGGAAAGAAAGTTTGGGTCAAAATCATTGCCGACATCTCATGGTAATAGAAAAATTCTGGGACACACATTTACACCCTTGTCCTTGTTGCTCACACCGCTATTTTTAATGACAGGTGCAGTTCTGCAACACTGCGACTGAGATTTCAGCTCTCTAATATGCTAAAACGAAAACCAATATCGCTGTATCCTGTCATAAACCTTTGTCTTCCTTCTTCTTTTTCACCTTTTTCCTATTATTATTGGGATTTTTTTCAGTATTCTGGATGCAAATTAAAATATCACTACAGAGAGGTCTGGGGCTCAGGGAAGAACAGAGATGTGTGCACAAAGCATTGTTATAAATCGTTTGAAGAGAATTCATGTTGGTATTTTAATTGTGTCTTTGATGCTCAGTTCACAGATGGCTGATAATTTCATCTGATGTACTGAACAGTTCTATGTTTTACTCTTGAAAGAGAAGATGTATTCACTAGTCAGACTCAATCTTTGTTCTTTCCTGCTTAGTAAAGCAAAACGTTTTTTATTTTCACCTATGTTAATTAGGACTAGTAATGTAAATATGATGCCATCAGGGCTGTCAGGAAAATTTTCAAGGCACACAGGGCTGTGAGGTGGAGTGAACACTCCAGGCCACAGACCTCACGTTATCATCCGAACTTTAAGAGAGCCTCTCCTGGGCTTGTCAGGATAGGGCATTTCTGTGATAAGATATCCATATCTGGGAAGATCCAGAGGAGGTAACAAGCACCTGATGCATTGTTTGTGTCCCTGGAAAGCTACTTTGCAAACAGAGTGGCTGTTGAGCCCTACCCTTCTATGTGCCCTTTTCATGAAGGGTGTTGAATGTCCTAGCAAGTAACACTTAAGCAGTAACTATAAGGTTGCTTTTCCATGCAATCCAGATGTGCAGAAGCTACATAAAAACATGCTTAACACTTTGTACTGTGCTGGCCTGTCTGATCAGAAAGAGCAGTTGCTAAAATGTGGTCTGCTTGAGGAGAGGAAAGCAGAGGAACTGGTTCCCTGTCTCCGCTCACATACCCGTATGAGCGGTACTGTCCTCTGGCGTTCCCAGGATCTGAATACAACAAATTTCTTGTAATTCTAGGTCCAGCCCTTCTAAGAGCCCTAAAGGCCTCCAAAAACAAATAGAAGAGAGTCAGAGGCATAAGCATCAACTTCAGATTTACTTTAACACAAAGGGGAAGAAAGGGACTGGCTTCAGAGATTGAAGAAACAAAAGAATTAAAGCTACTGGCGTCAGTGTCAGAATAAAGTCCAAGGTAATGTGTACTCGAGACAGCTCATCTTTGACCAAGGAAATACAAAAAAACCCCTCTGATGTGACAGTGTAACTAGACCAAGAGGTCACCAAACAGCAGCTGACAAAAGAAGTGACTGTGAAAAAAGAGTGTGAAGCAGTAAATTGTGTGGTAATTCACTCTCTGCCCTTAATTCCTCTTAGAATTAGTAGGCACTTATCCACCAAATCTCACAGTAGATTTAGGGCAAACAGGAACTTGTGGACTTTAAAACCAAAGATTTTTTCCTCTCCTTCCACTAGAAGCCAGAGACACTCACCTAAACAGGCACACCGTGGATGGCTTGGAACAGTTCCTCCCCACTTGACCAGGATCAGTGTAACCTTCACACTATCCCACTCTTTTGATCTCCAACCACAGCTGTGTTGACAGATCTTTTGCATTTTAATACAGAGTCTCTGTCCATCTGCAGTGCAAATCCAGACCCTAGGTCCCTTGCCCAGTCACCAGCTCAGACTTTGACTCTGGAGGCTGATCTCCTACACACTGGTTGTTCCATGCTGAACATCATCAGTAGTGACCAGGTGCAGTACTCCATCAGATAAGCAGTAAGCATCTACTTGCTTACATGAAATCAGCCCCTTTTATTTACCTTTTTCTTCATGAGTTTTCTTCCTACAAGTATCTTAACCACTCAATTTTCTGCTCCAGTCCCCTCCTAAAAGAACAATTTGAATCAAATTACTTGATACCTTGATAATAACAACCTTGCAAGACTACTCTCACAAAGGGCCCCAGAACTTCCTTTCATTTTTCTGCGAGGACTGTTTTTTTCTACATAACTCCCCTTTGAAATCCAGTGAAATCCAGTCATTCCTCCCAGCACTATTTGTAACTTCTATCAGCTTTCTTGTTTGTTTGTTTCTTTGGTCGTTTTTGGTTTTGTTATATCCAGCAATTCCTGATGTACTGTCCAGTAGTTTCCTATGTTCTGTTCTTACAGATTAACTTCATGTCAGGGACCAATCAAGTCCCTACATAAATTAATCGATAATGCCCCCCCAAAATTTCTTTCTCCACAAGCATGATATTTTCTTGTTCATACATGCACATATATAGATGCACAGATATAATATTTTTGGAATACTAGTGACTTTGTTCATCTAAATATTCGTACTATCCTTATAATATCCATATTACTTATAAAAAAATATTTAAGAAAGAAGATTTTATCCTACTTTAGATTAAAAAGACTTGTGCAACTTCCTGGTATAGCTAGAGACAGTGTTCATATCTAGGTCTTTGGTTCCTTGGATCTGCAAATTTGAGAAAAAAATTGTAATGCAAAGTAACAGCTCTAAGCATTTAAGTAACTCTGAGACACAACTCTTCCATTATAGGGAAAACTTTCCTAACAAGGAAAATGGTTCCTCAATAAGAACTGTTTTCTAAAGTAAAGTGCTTACATTCTTGTTTAGTAAGAGAAATAAAGATCACTTTTTAGGACAGAAACGGTGATAGTCATTAAACCCCTCTTTCCCTTTGCACAGAGGCTCAGAAAGCATCTAACCTCGCCTCAGAGATCTGCAGTGGGGCCATTATACATAACTAATCATTGTTAATGATCACCCGACAGAGACAAACATTTATATCATGAAGGTACACGGTAAATTCACATCTACTTATCTTCATCTCAGTTTATATATTAGCTTTAGAAATATACCTTAACTAAGGCGTATGTATTACACACCAAGTAATTTGGGTATTAATTTGAGTAGGAATCTGGTTTCAGTCTTCTCCTGAGACTGTGTCTTGTGGAGAGTGTTTCTTGAGGTTTTACTGAACCCAGATACCTTTAAAAAACATAAAGGACAAGAGAAAGGGAATATTTTTGTAACATATTTTATTGGGTACGAAACTGGTACGTCAGAGTGTTGCTACTAATCCCTGTTCTCAAAGCTGAGTTTGTGTTTTAGAGAAACAGTTGTCATATCAAATGTATCAAACGATCAAAAATAGACTTTGTCAAAAAATAACACATGAAAATATGGGGTTTTAAACTGTAAAATAACAAACTGAACATCAAAATATTTTATTTCTTTACGTATTCAAAAATATAACCTTTTCCAGTGCAGATCAGACTGAATTTGGAAATGTACACTGCAGTATTTTATTTAGGTGCTTCATTACCTCTTTGTTGCTAAGTGCTGGACTTGATCTCCAAATGAGCTTTTCACATATTGCTTGTACCCTATATACTAGGGAAAATGATAGTTACTTGTGGATGTTACTTATTAATTTAAAACCTTTGCCAATATACCAACATTAAGTTCCGAAGTTTCTCTCACTGCAGCTCCTATGAAGCACACACTCATAAAAAATCCAAATCAGTTTATATTTTTATTTTTTAAAATGGACGTTGTATTTGTTTTTCTTTTTTTTATTGTTCTTTTTTAAAAGTTAACCTTTTAAATGGGTATTTCTTTTTTCGTATTAAGACGAGAAAGCAAACATATCAGAAAAATGATTCAAACACACCACACAAGCATTTCCTATCAATTTCTCTTCACTTATTCAATTTTTTTTTTTAGAGGCAGAGGATAGTGATAAAATATTGACTTCTGAGATTTCATTTTGGGTCTACCTGTAAGCGGAATCCAAATAAGTGTTCATCACATTCTGTGCAGCTCAATAAGGTGCTCAGTCAGTCTAGTGGGTCTCATGTCCTGCACTGCATTATCTCTATTAAACATACCATTTTGTTAAAGATATGTGTCCAAAAGAATGATCCCAATTAAGCAGTGATCGTTATGAATGAGTGCCTGCTATTTTCCCCAGCAGTACACATTTGTGTCAGCTGAAAGGAGAGTTCCACCTCCCGTTAATTTTTATCCCTGATCTTATCCCTGCCACTGTATTCAGGTTCTTTCACCCATTTCAAGCCTTTCTTATTCACACCACTACCTCTAACCCAAGTATGCGTGGCTGCTAATATCACACCTTAACTGGAAATATTAGGAAGATAGCCCAGTCTTAGTCTTTCAAACATATTGGGTGAAATTTCTATTGGGATGGATTTGCAAATCACCATATTCTTGCCAGAGTTTTCTTTCTGCAAAATGTAAGTGAGCTTACACACACACTTTGACACACAACATCACATAAACTTCCCCTCATATCTTTTCTTTTAAGGACCAAGTAATTTTTATTCATATTGGTTGCAAGCATGAAATAGTAGCTTGTCATCTCCTCTTTTAGTGCTCCAATCCAAAATTATAAATGGGCTGACATTAATGGGACACCAAAATTTAGTGTCATATTGGTAGTGGGTATTGAAAACATTTTGATATGACAGATGAAATACCTACTGTAGCAACCTTCATTAGACTTTAGCTAACTACATCTGGCTAAAGGGAGAGAAATAAAGGGCTGCAGGCAACTAATTTCAAAGGTATTTCATTACTTTCCTCCCCCAAACTCCTCCCAAAAGGCTATATGACCCATGTCATCAGCTCAAGATTTTTAGAACTATAACCACTTGTCAACTGTAGGAGAAGTCACTTTCTCAGCGTCCTCGTAATTTCTGGTGACCTGTGCACAATATTCAGTGTTAACAGAACAAGACAGCAGACTAGATATGGCAGAATGGACCCTGAGACACCAGTGTCTGTATCAAAACGCTCATCGTATTCGGTTAAAACATAGCTGTTAAATTGAAAGTACGTTGCAAAGATGCTGTACCTGAAGAACCTCAGCTAGAAGGTATTTGCATAAAAAACTGTCTTAAGCTTATATTTAGTTTCCTATCTAATGTTTCCTAAATGAGGACTGAAGTGCAATTTAGTCAGTCAGCAGCCCTTAGCCCAGATTTTCTGGTAGTCTGAAATAGAACCCAAATACTTACAGACCTGTTCAGGGATATTTTTTTCAGTTACCTCCAGAGAATCAATGTAGCAGTTATTTTCAACTGATGATAATTTATTTAGTTTCTTATCTGACCTGTTTGTATACTAGGAATAAGACTAAAAATCTCGTGGGACCAGTCAGAAAAAAAGAAAGGAAGTAAACCAAAATAATTTCTAACAAACAGATAAACCAGTTTTGCTTTACATTTAAGACTATCTAAAAATTATTTTGAATATTGACTGAAATCTCTTTTTTTTTTTTTTT
>VWPV01002632.1:0-19231 GCA_013389885.1 Geococcyx californianus
GCCATGGCGGCGGCTCAGCGGCGGCGCGGCCGCTCCTCCATGCCGCGGCCACGGCGACGGCCACGCCCCCCGCGCCCCCGCGCCGCCGTGCCATTGGCCCGCGGGGAGCGCTCCAGCCAATCACCTGCCTGAAGAGCCGCGAGGGGAGCTCGCCCCCACACGCGACTGGTCAAGAGGCTCGCGGGGAGCTGTCCGTCACGGGCCGGCCCGCCCCCGCGGCTCCTGCCAGGGCGGAGGGGCGCGGGGCGGGGCCGGAGGGGCTGGGGTGCCTTGGGGCGACACTGGGGCGGCATTGGGAGCGTACTGGGATTGGCAGTAGAACCCAGAAATGACACTAGGAGCATACTGAGATGGCACTGAGAGCATACTGGGACTGTGCTGGCATGGCACTGGGACTGTACTGGGATCATACCAGGGCAGCACTGGGATTGTACTTGCATGGCACTGGGATTGTACTGGGATGGCATTGGAATGGTACTGGGACAGCACCGAGGCTGGACTGGATGGCTCTGAGAGTGTAACAGGATGTCGCTGGAATGGCATTGGGAGTGTACTGGGATGGCACTAGGATGACGCTAGAGTGGCAGTGGGACTGTACTGGGATGGCACTCAAAGTGCACCAGGACGGTGCTGGGATGGCACTGGGACAGTACTGGACTGGACTAGGACAGCACCCTAACTGTACTGGGGTGGCACTAGGATTGTACTAGAACCATACCAAGATGGTACTAAGACAGCACTGGGATTGTACTGGGACAGCACTGGGACTGTACCAGGATGGTGCTGGCATGTTATAAGGACTGTACTTGAACTCTATGGGACTGTAGCAGGATGGTGTTGGGATGGCACTGGGACTGTACCAGAACAATGCTGGGATGGCACTGGGATGGTACTGGGAGTATAATGAGACGGCGCTGGAGCCAGAATGGGACAGCGTCAGCAGTGTACTGGGATGGTCCTGGGACAACATTTGGGCACTTAGCAGGATGCTGCAGGCTGTGCTGGAACAGCACTGGGGCCAGAGCAGGGTGGCACTGGGGTGTCTGTCCCCCCAGCTGCCCGTGCTGCAGCCCAGGGACGCTGTGCAGCCCCAGGCACGCGCGTTATTCCCTTTCTCCACACCCAAACCCACCCTGGCTCTGCGCAGCTGGAGCACCCCGAGCTTCCAGGCACCCCAGGCCTGAAGGGCACAATTGTCCTTGCTCCTCTGACCAGTGACAGAACCCCAGGGAATGGCAGGAAGATGCCAGGGCAGGGTTAGGTTGAACATCAGGATAAGGTCCTTCCCCCAGAGGGTGGTGGAGCACTGGAACAGCTCCCAGGGAAGCAGGCACAGCCTGACAATATTCCAGAAGCCTTTGGCCAACACCCGCAGCTCCACGGGGTGAATGTTGGGGTGTCCTGAGCAGGGACAGGGATTGGACTCAGTGGTCCTTGTGGGTCCTTTCCAGCTCAGGACATTTGATGATTCCATGAAAACAACGCGTAAATGGATCTGTAAGGGCTCGGGTCTGGGATGCTGCGGGAAGACTTCCAGGGGCAGCTCCCTGGGGACGGAGGTACCCAGCTCCATCCCATCTCCAGTGCTTCCCAAAGCCATGGGCCCAGTTCCCCCTCGGACAGCAAAGACCAGGGGCTCTGACCCCTCTCCAAACCGAGGGAATCACCAAAGGGCTGAAGGAATGAAACTCATTAATTAAAGGCAGCAACAGCAAACCTAATCCCACATTTTCGCACTGTAGGCCCTCCCTGCTGGAAGGGAAGGCTCTGGGAACAGTTGTTCCGTACCAGATGCACACACGCTGTCTGGCACAGTGCTCACCAGCAATATTGAGGCAGAAAGGGGCCGGCGAGGCTCCACGCCAGCTATTTCTGGGTGAAGTTTTCCTGCCGGAGTGCAGGGCCTGGAGCTCAGCCCTGCCCGGCTGGGAAAGGGGCTTGGCTGAAAACACCACCTCAGCACCAGCGACACCGGGAGTTCCTCCGGCACCAAGCGCCAGGACGGTTCACACCACCCAGTGTAAACGGATCACCTTAAACACAGAATCGTTGAATGGTTTTGGTTGGAAAGGACCTTAAATATCACCCAGTTCCAACCCCCCTGCTATGGGCAGGGACACCTCCCCTTAGAACATGTACCCCTCCTGTATGGAAATGCAGTTGGAAATGCAGCTTCTTCCATTCTGGAGCGTTTGTTGCAGCTCTGCCCTGCAGCAGCCGTGGGAGCAGCCTGCCTTGGTGTCACAGACAGCAGCTGGCAACCATCACTACTGGCCACCAGCAATGGGCACCTTCCCTACAGCCACAGGGTTTCCCCAGAGGAGCAGAACAGAGGCAGGAGGGTGCTGGCACCTGTCTCCTGCTAGATCTCACCCCTCAGCACAGAAACAGGCAATCCAAACACTGATAACTCCTGGCCACTTCTAAAATACTCAGCCTGGTGACTCTGGGTTATCCTGACAGCAGAGCAGCGGCTGCCGGGCAGCAGCACCCCATTGCACCACCACTTCCTTGGCACCCAGTTCAAAGAATCATGGNCTTTGTCCTATCCCTGCACTCCCTGATCCAGAGCCCCTCCCCAGCTTTCCTGGAGCCCCTTTCAGTACTGGGAGCTGCTCTAAGGTCTCCCTGCAGCCTTCTCTTCTCCAGGCTGAACAACCCCAACTCTCCCAGCCTGCCCGCATAGCACAGGTGCTCCAGCCCTTGGATCACCTTTGTAGACCTCCCTGGAGTTTAACCTTGCTCTGTGTCACATTTGCATCCAACTGCACACGGCTCTGCTTGATGGTGCTGGCTTAACCTGTCTTCCCAATTCAAACGCTCTCTGGAATCAAGATTCCAGCTGCAAGATATGAAGTTCAAGGCCTCCGCCCTACCGCCACACACTGGCATGCGTGTGCTTTATTTTCAGGAATAACAAAGCAGCACTAGGGAAATTTTAACAAACCCCTTTTCTGCCAGCCTTTCCTAGAAAATACAAGGATTTGCTGCAGTGAATGGCTGATCTACAGCCCCCAATGTATTTAATAGAATCATTAAGGTTGGGAAATACCTCTGAGATCGAGTCCAAACGCCAGCCCAACACCACCATCCCTACCAAATCATGTCCTGAAGTGCATAGAATCATAGAGAATCTTTTCCCCACAGCCCATCCGAGCGTTTCCAAGTCAGGCACGCCTCCACCTAAAACGCCCAACCCCAACGAATGCCAGAGGCAGAACACGCAACGAGAGGTGTATTTATTACAACAAATCACAGGCTGCATGGGAGCGGAAGACTTGACTCTCCTCCGCCGCAGGGAACAGCCGCGTATGCTCATGCTGAGGGAAGATACATTTCCAGTTCAGGGTCAGCACGAGGGCTCGTGCAGAGACACAGGAGACAGAGAAAGAAAAAGGGGCTTAATAAGTATGTTGGGAAGGAAGAGGTTTTCAATTAGAACAAGGCTAAACAAAGCAACAAGCGCTGTGTCAGACAGATGATACTCTCGGTCTGTGAGTCTCGCGAAGAGGGAGCTTGACTGAGCCAGGCACAACCTCAAATGTGCACAAGGGAATTCAAGGGTGAGCCTGCCCTGGAGCAAAGCATGGGTCACTAAAACTGTTGCATTTACCTACAGGGTCACTACATTCACAAAGCTTCAGGGCTCTACCAGCCATCCCTCTCCATCAGCCGCTCAAACACAGTCTCTGTCTTGCATTGGAGCTGGTGGGCGGCTGCAGCAGCCCTGGAAAGGCTGGAGGACTCAAAGGGTTGGGGTTACACAAGTGGCATCGCAGCCATGTTACGTCTCGGGGCTCCACAGCTCCTATTTCTTCCTGCCACCTCTCTCTTTGAGGGCCAGGTGAATCAGTGAGCCACTGGTCATGTTGTAGTATGCCAGAGAGTTGGAATCCTTGATGAAGATGCCCTGAGGGGAGGAGCAGAGACAACAACAGTCACATCTGAAACCTGAAGGCTCCCTTTCCACACACCCATGGACAGATGGTGCCCTCCTGCCCACCTCCTCCCCCCTCTGAAACAGGGCCAGGACAGTGCTGCAGCCTTTGAAAACTCTGAGGAGATCCCAGTGCCTCAGAAAGATGGGCACTGGAGGAGGTGGGTGTGCTGGGAATAACGTGAGGGTGCAGACAGACAACATACACAGGCCCTTGTAGTGATAGGATGAGGGGGAATGGCTTTAAATTGGAAGGGGGAAGATTTAGCCTAGACATTAGGAAGAAATTCTTCACAATAAGGGTTCTGAGACACTGGCCCAGGCAGGCTGTGGCTGCCCCATCCCTGGAGGTGTTCAAGGCCAGGCTGGATGGGGCCTTGAGCCCCCTGATCCAGTGGGAGGTGTCCCTGCCCATGGCAGAAGGTTGGAACTTGATGTGCTTTGAGGTCCCTTCCAACCCAAACCACTCCGTGATTCTACAATTCTGTGAATCATTAATTTTGGAAAAGACCTCTACGAGACAGGCACCACAAGAAATGATGTTATTTAGGCTCTGCTCCTCTCCCTTAAAAAAATCATCTAAGCTTCCTTTCCGGCTAAGGGTTAACACAGTATCTACCCACAAATGAACCCCCAAGGAGGTACGCACACAAAGTTCACTGCTCGGGCAGCAGGTTGTGCTGTGCATGTGCATGGTTGGAAATAAGTTGTCAACAAGGAGCGATGCCCTGCCAATAGCTCCAGTCTCCAGAGGACAACAGAGCTCTCTTCAGTGTTTTGGAGAAAGCCTTTTCAGAGCTGCCAGGGTGCTCTCGCCCACCTTTCAGCGCAAACACAGTGGTGGGAGCAGACCGCTGTGTTTATGTGCTGAACACCCCAATTAACATTATGGGCTGATTTCAGAGAAAGGCACCACACTTTGGGGACACATCTGCCACAGTGGCAACGTGAAGATGCGCTCACACCATGTATGAAAGGCCTGTCCTGCTGTGACAGTCTGTAGTTCTGTAACCAAGTGTGCTGTACAGATGGGAAAACCATTCCCACAGCTCTTCCCAGTCCCTCAGGAAGCACATGACAACTTCATCTCATAAGGGGTCAGTTTGTGTGTGAGAAAGCACTGAAATATAGCGGCCGAAGGGCTTGTACCCACCTCATACTGCAGCTTCTGCTTCCCAGCTGGCATCCCTGTGGCCTCGTGGATCTTAACCTTTATCACGGACACCTAGGAAGCAGCAAAGAGCTGGCTCAGGCTTTTTCCCTGCTGGGCAAATGACCAGTACTGCTCCCTAGCCATGCAAGGTGCTGGGCAAGGGGCCGCAGTGTGGGGAACAGCCTGAGTTTTACAGCTCCTGCCAGGCAGGTCAGCTGCTCTTCTCCAAGGGAAGACACTTTGTAACAAACCAGGAGGGGCAGAGGGCAGGTTAATGAGCGACAAACCTGGTCTGAGAGCGGCAGGGTGAACACCAGCACTTGGCCATTCAGCTTCCATTCTGTCTTGTCCTGCATGTTGGGAACCTGGACTTTGACTGTGACCGGACCCTGGAGGAAACAAAGATAATGTCTCTTAGCGGCAAGGAGGCTCAGGACTACAATAAAAGAGCAGCAGACAAATTATTTATAGACACTCAGCGGCAGACAAGTTATTTATCTCCAACCCTAGCCACATATCTCGGCTTCGCAGTAAACACACGGAAATGTATTTGCCCCCACGCTGAGAAAGCTGCTTCCCTGCTGCCACAATAACACACTTAGCTGGATCTCTCCCATGAGTCCCTCCTCCTGTGTGCCTTTTGCCACGCATCACAGGCATTCACAGCACAGCAGACTGAGTGTATAAAGTATTAAATGGGAGACAGCTCTGTGCAGATGTCCAGGAAAACAGCCCAGCCTTCTTAAAGGGCTTAAAATTCACCCCCTGCTGACAGCACTCCTCAGCAAGGAATTCAGTCTAGCAGTTTGTTCAGGTTGGTATGGAATGTATCATGTACCATACATGCTGACAGTGATATAATAAATCTCCTTGCACCTCCAGCTTAGCAGTTCTCTGCTTAAAAGCTTAGCAGCAGCATTAGTTCTTCTTTACGTTACTGTGAACCCACCTCTCCCTGCCCTTAATTAACTAAACTTCCATGTGCATTGCTCTCTCCAGTAAAAGCCAAGGCAGTTCAGTTTGCTTAGGAATTACAGTGGAAAGGAGCCATCTCTACAAGTCACTCCTTTCTGCGGGTCAGCTCCACTATGAGCAGCAAATGAGCCCTACATCCCCTGAGCAGAGGGGGACTGAGTATCTGGCAGTGTCCGGACCCTGACAGCCAGGTCCCCACACACACCTTGTTCCTGCGCAGAAACTCCTCCTCTGGAATCAGGCTATCCTCACTCTTCAGTTTCTTTGAGACTGGCTCATCCTCCATGGGTGGCGGCGGGTGAACAGGAGGCATCGGAGCTGGGGATGGCACTGGAGCCACAGGAGGCGCAGGAACAAAGGCTGGACGGGGATGGGGGGACACAACACAACCTGCAGTCACACACCAAGTATACAACAGAAACTCCCTTACATAAAAACTTTTTTAGCAGACCAGCAAAGGCTGAAAAGAAATGCCAAAATTACACGGAGGAAGTTAACACAACCAACAGTAACATGCAAGCTTCAAACGTTAGGAGATGTTCTCTATTGGGAAACAGTCCAGGAAAAGACAACAAGCAACATAAGGACTTCCTGCAGATCTTGCAGAAAAGAAAACGCTCCCAGTCTGGCTCCCAGTCTGGCATGCAATGGTGCCAGCACCTCAATTTAACAACAAACTAAAGGAATAAAAAAGGAATGATCGGGGTTTTTACATTGTACTTTTCAGCTTGGAAGCACCTAATGCTATGAAGCTGCTGAGGAAAGGGGTCAGAAAACAGCTCTTCCTCCTGCAGCAGCAACTTCTGTAACAGGCTGTAACACCCAGTGAGGCACTGGCAGTTCCTCTTTGCGCTGGTTCCTTTTGGGAAACCGTGGGGATTCTTAATCTTCCCCTGGAGAGGTTCCCAGGGACACAGACACAACATGGGGAAGAGAACCCTCTGTATTCTATGCTGCTGGGGGAGCCTGGAGCCCCACAGCAGCACAAGTCACACCCAGCACCCCCAGATTCTTAGTGATGAGACTTAGGGGCTGCAGACCCAATTATCAGAGGCACAGAAGGATAAAAGAACCCAAGTTCAAGCCCATGTAATGCAGGAATTATCTGGCAATTGAGCAGAAAAAGGAGAAGCCACTGACCTGTGGGCACTATCATGGGCGGCGGGCGGGGACTCATGATGGGAGGAGCAGAGGGTGGCATGGGGACCACATTGATGCGTGGGGTGTGGATTATGGGTGGCATGGGGGTGGCTATGACAGATCCTGGAGGCAAACGGACCACGGGAGTCATTGGAGGACGAGGCATGACTGGAACTGCAGAAACCACGGCGGCACGAACGGGAGGGGGCATCTGGAGAGAGAGGAGATTTTCCTTAGCAGGTACATGCAGCAACACCCAGGTGCTGTTCACAATCACAATTTAAACAACCAGGGCCACACACAGAGGATTTCGCTGGCCAAAGACTCCCTGGGAGCCTCACAGCAAGGTCACCATACTGCCAGACCAGGATGCCTGTATGGGCACAGACCCTCAGTAACAGAGGTTCTTCCTTCTCTCAGCACCAGAACCCCTGGGACAGGAACATGGGCGAGTCACCTGCGAAGGGTTGTTACTCACAGGTACTGTTCTGCCTCATGCCTTTTTAGACCTAAAAACCAGCTCCTACCCATTCCTTAGCCACACCCCCTTCCCTCCAAGATCTCACTGCCCCCCTTTTTGGTACTTTAAAGGATGAAAAGCTCCATCTAAGTCTTATCTTCCACTGCTAACAGCAAGTTCAACAGGTTTATCTGATGGTTTAGGAGTTATTTGGAAACACAAACTTCGCTCAAAATCTAAGTCAGCACCCTGTCATTATAACCCTTGAGTTCGTCAGGACTCCCTGCTAATTAACTGTGGCCACAGCCATTCACTTTTGGAAGCCCCAACACTCACTGTGGGCGGACGAGGAACGGATGTGATGGGCTGAGCACTAGGTGGGGGGTTTGACGCTGATGATGGAGGGGGTGGCTGGGGGATTTCATTGGGTTTGCTGGGGCCGATCTTCTCCTTGCTGTCATCTTCTGGCACCAGTCCCTTGGCCTTATGGATGGCTTCGATTTGCTCTTGGAGAGTAATATTGGCCTGAGCAGCCTGCTGTGTGCGGGCCATGCTGCCTGAGTGGCCATCCCAGGTCACCTGAGAAGATAAAACACATCAGAGTAACTCCAGCCTGGCCAGACTGCAGTGGGAGCTGCAAATACATCAAGAGCAGCCCTACAGCAGGAAGCAAGTTCAAGAGGCTCCTGGTCTCTCCCAGCATTCATAACACTACGAGAACCTGTTAAGAAAACACAGTTTCCCCTCTACCTTTTCCTCTGGTTTCTGGATTTCTTCTTCCCCGATCTTTTTACCAATGGCAGTTTCCTCTACACCAAAGATATCAGTACGGCGCTCTGCCAGCTGCTTCAAGCTGCTTTCAATATCCAAACCTGCAGGCAGAAAGAGGGATTCTTACCTCAAGTGATACAATCCACCATAATCTGCCCTCTTTTAAAGATCTTTAAACTGTTTGGTACCAAATGGCTGAGTGTTGACCTTTTTAGGAGAGCAGCAGCCAATGCTCTTTGCCTTTCAGTTATAAAAAGGCTACAATGCAGTAATGACAAATGTATCCACATAATCGTCACACTAAGGACACTGGAGTCACACTAAGGACACTGGACGGAAAGCTACACTTAAGCTGGTCCTTATCAGCAGGAACGTGGGGGAGTGAAAAATGTGCTAAGAGTTCACACAACTCATCCAGCAGTGGGGTTTTGCAAGCTGTGCCAGATGCTGACCTGGGGCATAGACCTCATCATCGCTCTGCTTTTCACGGATGGATCGATCACGCTGCTCCAGCCATCGAGGATCCAGGAGACCAATGCGCATGTGTTCTTGCATTTTACTGGCAGGAATTTTCTCTCCAGTGATCGGGGAAACAAGATACTCATCTGGCGCTGGGGCAGGTGGCAATGGTTTTGAGGCTAGAAAGACAAAACCGCACTGTTTAAAAAACACCTCAGAGGACGGATGCAGCCTAGAAACAAATGCTTTTGTGATTATTCAGGAAGAAATAAAAGGGTTTCTTCAGCATTCTGATTTACCTTTGGGATCATAATCTTTCCGCACAATGACCTGATCTGGTGTGGGAGGAAGAGGTGGTGGCATTGGGGTTTCTGGAGGAGGAGGAACCTTCTGACCTTCATCTTCATCATCTGAGCCCTTAGTTAGGAAAAAAAAATTCATAACCAAGTTCCTGTAGTCAAATATCAACAAATAAGATTTGAGAAAAGGCAGTGCTAGAACTGATTACGCAGCTTTAAAGCAACGGAGCTTGTTTTGCCTTTGGACACCTATGCTGCTGTGGTTCCTCTGGATAATCATGATTCAGAATTTCAGTGGTCCCAGAAGAGGAAGCAAGTACACTTCAGCTTCCACATTACCACAGCACAGAGAGCAGGGACTTATGGTTAACCCTGCTCCTTTCCCTTGTTACCAGAAAAACTGCTTACATACATACAGCAGGGAGAGGAAGAGCCTACGATGAGTCATCTTCCAGACCCAGTGCAGGACAAAGCCCAAAAGGCTTGACTGCAGAAATACAAAACCCACACCGTTCAGTGACAGAACTACTGGATTTCTCTCTTGGAAATTGTTTTGTCATAGAAAACATTAAAAATATTGTATTTCAGCAGAAACAAGTTGTTTTGAAATCCCATCAAAATGAAATCTCCTTTCCTCAACTTCTTACAGTGAAGATGAAGACGAAGTGAAGATGAACCCATACAAACTTGACAGGACAGATTTGATGCCAATTCTATCGGCAAGTTACCTCATCCATATCCTGCACTTGCGTGTCTTGATCCAGCTGGGCTGGGGGCTCCTCTGTTTTCTCTTGCTTTTCATCTTCCTCGTCTGACTCCACCTCCATCTCAACCTCCTCACTTTCCCCAAACTTCTCATAACGTTCTTGGATCAGGATTCGAGCTCCCAGCTCTTCTGGAGTGGTGGGAGGAGGGAAATTCCCTACAGTGCAGAAAACAGAGCTTTGTGTCTCTATCACATTCTTTTGCTCAGTGCATGGACCGAAATACAGAAGGGCAACAAGGCTGGTGAGGGGCTGGAGAACAAGTCCTATGAGGAGCGACTGAGGAAATTAGTGTTGTTTAGCTTGGAGAAGAGAAGGCTGAGAGGAGACCTCATCACCATCTGCAACTGCCTGAAAGGAGGGTGTGACAGGATGGGTGCTGGGCTCCTTACAAGTGACAGTGATAGGACAAGAGGAAATGGCCGCAAGTTGCACCAGGGCAGGTTTAGGCTGGACATTAGGAAAAATTTCTTTACTGAAAGAGTGATCAGGGATTGGCACAGCTGCCCGGGGAGGGGGTGGAGTCACCAGTCCTGGAGGTGTTTAACGAACGGGCGGATGAGTTCCTCAGGGACACGGTTTAGTAGGGGGACAGGCACGGTTGGACTCGGTGATCTCAAAGGTCTCTTCCAACCTAGTGATTCTATGATTCCATACCAGTTCCTTGAGTGAAAAGCAGTGGCATCAAAATCTGCTGGGAGCCAAGGTAAACAGAAAGGAAAGTATGGAATCTGTACAGGCCGGCATCAGCATGACACAAAGATGAAAGCAGTTATGGGGAAAAGCACCACTAGAAAACGAGACAAGTTCTGCTGTGCCAGTGGAAGTAGAAAAGCGGACACAGTAATGCAGTCCTGGACCTCATGCAAGGATAATACTAGTGACTCCACACAAAAACCAGCCCTGCACACCGTCACTGGGCAGCTTTCCTCTTCCATCTTTTAAGGACATGAAGCTGTAAATCCCAGTGTCCTTTCTAAAAACGGCATTTTTGGACACAGTCCCTACTCCAAGGGAGCAGAGTCTCACAGAAGTTACAACATTTAACTTCAGTACCTTGTTCACTGGGCTGAAAGTCAACTGTTTCCACCACCACAAAGTCATGCCAGTCAATCTGGGCATAGGCAACACGCTCCTTCTCCTTCTCCTCCTCTTCCTTCTTCCTCTCTCGCTCCTGGAACTTTGCCCACTCCACTCTGTAATACACCTGCACAAGCAGACATAAATCAAGCACGAAATGTCAGTTGAGAAACACAACACAGCCATGTCTGCAGGATCCAAACATTTGCACTGCCAACTCTTTTGGAGTGGTTAAACAAGCACTAGTCCAGAGGCCTGGCACGACACAGAAATACTTGTGTTTCATTCAGAAACTCCTGGTTTGGCTACTGAGTGATGTATTGCACCAGCTTTGTAAAAAGATTGAGCTACAGGCTCCTTGAGCCAAGAGGAAGCAGTCCAGGTACAACATGAAGATTCACAGCCAACAAACAGTTCATGCTTTATTACACCCCTCTAACGTCACCTTTCCAAAGGAAAAGTAGTTTTGCAACAAAGACAGCAGGCAAAGTAATAAAGAACAGCTTGTAAGGACTGTCAGTGACTTGAGGTGCCACTGTGAAGCTGAGAGGGAAACATTCTACTCTAATGTGGTGGAAATAGCACTGTGTGTTCTCTGTGCCTCTACACTGGCACAAGCAAACTCCCCCCAAACACAAACAGCAGTGTGCAGTTCAAAGGCAAGAGGAGATACCCTGGATATTTATGTTTGCTGCCTGTAGTCAGAAACATGCAAGGAGAAAAAAAATCAAAACCAGAACTGAAACACTTCAGCAATTTAACAAATTTTTGATGTAATACCTGATCCAGGACCTCCTTGGGATTTTCAGCCTCCTTCTTGAGCTTGAGGAGCAAGCCTTTTGGTGGGATCAGGATCTAAAACGCATTTTGTGTGACAGTTGATGACAATTCTTTTTGCCAAAGTCTCCTTAAAAACAACAATTCTCTTTACATACAGAAAAAGACACAGCAGATCCCTGGGGCTACGTTCTGTTAATTCTGCTGCAACCCTCTTATGACCTATATATTCACTCCTTCCCTTCCAATTACTCCCTGTATTTAACTCCCCCAACTTTCACTTATAACAGTGTATGGTTACACTCAGGAATGGCTCACTGTGTCCAGTGCTGCACCCTGCCAACAGCACGCATGGCATCCATTCTATTTAAAGAGCGAGATCTAAAGGACGGGCTCCCAGGCCTGCATGGATTCCCAGTCTGGCTCTTTTGGAAAGCCTGGGTCTTCAAATTCAAAACTGCTGCTCAGGAACCAACTGGACAGGAACACTGACAAGAGTACCTTTGTGTACTGCTCGACCAGCTTAGTGAAGTAGTTAAAGAGGCTGTGCTGGGGGCGCAGGAAGTCAAACTGATAGTTCCGCTGCTCTTTCTGCATCAGCTGCGTCAGGAACTGCCGCCCGTTGCGAGCAACAAACTGTGCCGTGAGCTTCACCACATCCAGGTCAAAGGCAGAGATGGAGGGAGGGTCGGCAATGAACTCGAACTCCGGAGGTGGCTCTTTGGGAACGACTGTCTCCTGGATCACCTGGGCCTGGACCTGCAGAGCAGAATGGAGAGGGCTCAGTGACCCAACACAGACATTGTCACCAACACTCTGGAGAGCCCGTTTTTCCTTCAGCTATTGTGGAAAGCCACACCAGTTTAGATATCCTGGGAAATATCAGTACCATGGGGTACATCCAGACATGTGAATCTGGGCTACTATAAACCAAATGTTGCTCCAACAGCTAATGGAACTGGAAACTATCAGGGCTTCACCATAACCCAGTGACTGCTGGCTGTAAAAGACCCAGACTGTGTCCGTGCCCTTTCTTCACCCAGTACGTATAGTGGCACAGCTGAAAAAGAGCAGCAACATTGTGTACTCCATGTTTGGAGGGGAAGTTGATCCTTCCGGCAGAAAAAAAGGAAATGTTTCTACAAAACAGTGCATGAAACAGGTCGAAACTGAACTCCAAGGGTCACTAAAGGACTTGCCTAGGGCAGGAGACCTGAGCTCATACAGCTGGAGCAATCACCTGTGTAAGTACCGTATCAGTCAATATACAATGGAACATAATCAAATCGACCAAGTAAAAAATATATCGGGTCTTTCACACACAACCTGGAATCATCAGCAGCCAAATCTACACTCTGAGCCTCTCAGCAAATGTACAAATATGTACAAATAAATGACAGGCTCAGAGAGGTGGGCTTGTTCAGCCTGGAGAAGAGAAAGTTCCGAGGAGACCTCAGAGTGGCCTTCCAGTACTGAAAGGGGCTCCAGGAAAGCTGGGGTGGGGACTTTTTACAAGGGCTAAGGGTGACAGGAAAAGGGAGAATGGCTTTAAACTGGACGGGGGAAGATTTAGATTAGACATTAGGAAGAAATACTTCACAATGAGACATGTGAGCACAGGTGGCACAGGAAACGTGTCAATGTCCCCTCCCTGGAGGTGTTCAAGGCCAGGTTGGATGGGGCTTTGAGCCCCCTGATCAAGTGGGAGGTGTCCCTGCCCATGAAAGGGGAGCGGGACTGGGAGGGCTTTGAGGCCCCTTCCAACTCAAACCATTCTATGATTCTATGATTTTACAAATCGTCTGCTCTTCCAGACCTTCTGTTCAAAGTCAGGCTCTGACACAACCAGCTGGAAGTCAACTTCTCCATCACAGAGAACAGGAATACTCACCTTCTGTGGAAGCTGCTGCTGAGCGCTTTGCTGCTGCTGCATAACCTTGGGAATAGCAGCTGAGGGTTCCTGGGCTTTGCCCTCCTTGAACTCGCTGACCTTGTGCCGGTAGTATGCATGGTAAGGGTCATTTGGATTCAAGAAATTGAACTTGGGGTTGTTTATTTCATTCTGACGAATTCGAGCTTCGAATTCTGGACCATTTCTGGGGAGGAAAAAGATGAACTATTTAGATGAACGGGCATTGACTTCAGTGTAAGTGTTTGTTTCTTTCCTAGGAAAACACATTGATGCCATTTAAAGACAATTTTCTCTCCTGCATGGAAGAGTTTACCTCTAAATAACTCACACCCAAAACAGCACACAGAGGAGTTAGACATTTGTCCTAATTCAGTCTAGAACATTTCACAGTGAATATTTAGCACAGCTAAAACTCACAAGTGTTCCATGATCCCATCTGGCTACATAGGAACAAAGGATCATTTACTGGATTAGACGATTTATTGGATGAAGTTTACAGGTTACTCTCTAGACCTATTTTTTTTGCTGTATTAACAAGCTTTTAGGACTAGTTTTATTTCCAGAAGGTTCACCTAAGGAGAAAAGGAGGCATCCCCAGCCTGTGCACAGACTGATCATGCTGGAGCATTGCCTCCAGGACAGTCCTGTGTTTCAGCTCAGGTCACCTCCACTGTTCCCATCCAAAGTGTGAGCCATTTATTTCAGGGGAGTCTGAGAAAGCCACAGCTGCCGTGTCACACTTCTCCTCATTCTCTGGATACCTCCAGGTCTTGTTTGGATACCAAGCCTCTTCCAAACAGGGTCTCTGTAACACCACAGGATAAACCTAGCCCCAGAGGAAGCCTGTGCTCCTTAGCAGCTCCTTAAGGGATCAGTTACCCAGTAAGAATCTGACTAGACCAGCATTCAGTAATTGCCACAGCAACCACCACCCTGTTTAGTGAGGTGACAGCACGCAGTGTTCAGCCTGTCTGGGTGCCACGAAGGTTAAGAACTCGCACAGCCAGCTGAGGAGGGGCGTTCACCTTCTGTGCTGCTTGTGCACTGTGGGAAGACCAAGATCAGGCCCTTCAAGACCTCATGTGGAGATAAAGCAGCCACAAATATTTAAGCATTAACAAAACCAGAGGAAGATGGCCTAGCAAGCATGAACAGCTTTCGCTTGCATAGTGATGACAGCAGGCAAATGGAAGAAGCCTAGATGAGTACAATTTATTCAACTTTTTGACTCCTCCCCTAAATCCAGCACTTGTACTCATGTTAACTAATCTGCTACAGTCAACAGGCGAAAAATATCCCACATCCATCTTGGGCAGCTCACCTGTGCCAAGGGAGGAGCTGCCGCCCTCTGCAGGTGCACGCTTTGCCCCTGGCTATGGAGGGACAGAGGTGACAGACACACACACATCCCAGCTGCTGGCACAGCATACCACGCTGTACACATACCGGGACAGGACGCAACCGCAGGGCTCCACAAGCAGGTGAGCTCTTGTACTGCAACATTCACCACCTACCACCTGCCTACACGCTACAAGAGCGTCACGACTCCTCTCGGCTCCATCACACAACGCAGCACCCATAACAGGGCTCCTTTATACCCGGAATTTTGTTCTCCCTCCAGTCGTTGAGAACAGGAACCCGGTTATTGCAGCATGTACTATAGTTTTCCAAGAACTCTGTATTTTATTTACTACCATAACTTTTCCAGCAAAGCACGTTGTACATCTCTTAAATAGAGCACTGCTGTTTCAGTACAGACCCAATGCTCAACACCCTGCATGTACAGTCATGGGACTGGACCTGCCTCAGGCTCTGGAGCTGCGCAGACATTGGTGCTGGAAGAGGAGAGGCATGAAAATCCCTGGAAACACGTGCCATCAGCAGTGTCATTTACCTGGCTACGAAGCTGGCAGTCTTGTCGACGATATTCCTGACTTCTGGAGGAGGGTAAATAATGCCCACCACAGGTTTGGCTGGTGCTGCTTCCTCTTTTGGCTCCTCTTCTGGCTGCAATAACAAGTTACAAACACATGTATATTTCTAGTTCCAGCCCTTTGCTCTGCTGCCTCACACTACAGCAGCTATTCATGAAGTGATGAGGCAGAGGGACAGTAGGACACCTTCCACTGTTGGCCAAAATACTAAATTCAAATAGCCTAAATCAAAGCTGGGATAACAGAAGGAATTCCAAAGAATACTGAGGGAGGTTTATTTTCAGTTGGTTCAGCTGGAAAATTCATCTCCCTTCTCTCTCAGCATCCGCATCTACATTGGGAACAGCAACACTCACACCTACACAGAGTGTCTGGCAATCCCACGCTTATCAGCAGCTACCGAAGAGTTCAGCACTCCACACAGCCCCAGTGCTGCCTAACCTCCTCCCCAGCCCCCACATCATCCTGTTTCCCAACACATGGATCTGTTTGCCCCACAGACTCCCGGGCCTCTCGGGGTGGGAGATAACGTCTGTCTGCTTGTCAAGGTCACTGACACAGCAAGGCGATGGGGGAGGCTGCTCCATTGAACCAAAGCAACTCCCCCCGCCTCCCCACTGTCTCAGCCTTGACCCTGAGCAGGTTTACAAACACCAAGCCAGGAGGCAGTGTAGGACATCCATGAATAACCCAGCATGGCTACACAGCTCTGGAAGTCATGGACATTCCCAGAGGCCTGTGGGACTGCAAGAAACCAGAATCTGAAAGATCAACTCTACTTAAATAAATCATAGCTTTTAATCCCAGTGTGGGAGCACCAAAAGCTGTCCCGCAGAACAAAGCTCTGCAGGGAATTCTGATCACAGGAGGATCTGAACTGAAGTCCCAGGCCCCTCCCTGAGATAGCTTTATCTTGCAGATGCCACTCTTTACAGGACGCCAAAGATGTTTCTCCTCCTCCCTCATCAAGCAACTTTCAAGACAAAAGCCATTATAAAAGAGACCAAGTCTAAGCGAAATGCTTGTAACTTTGACGGGGACAGCTAGGAAAGTTTTAAAACACCCTTGAAGCTGCTGGCTCTGCTGAATCCATAGTGCTCCAGGGCAGAAAACTCTGGAGTCACACAAAACCTTAACAAAGTGTGTTAACACAAAGGCCCCATAAATATGTTTACTTTTGATTCCCACTCCCATTGGACACCTTAAGGAGCTGAAGGATGAGGCAACACCACACTTAAGAGACGTTTTTATTTAGCCTTGCCTTGCTGACACACGTGTGTGAATGTCCCTAAGTGTATGTTGGGAACCACAACTTTCTAATTGAGTCAACTGGCCTTGACTAATTGTGCTGGCTACACCAAACCACCCAGCTCCTGTGCCGTCTTGCTGCACGACTGTGCCAGCACTGATGCCGGCACTCGAGGCTGCTGGAACCACTGGGGCAGGAATGGCCGCTTCCCATTTTGGGAAGAGGTTCCAGCAGAGGTGAACAGGGCCAAGACAGAAGAGAAGCTGGGAAGGTGCTGCAAAGCATAGGGCTGCTACGCTCCCTCCCACACACTGGGATGGTTGTTTGCTCCTTTTGCACACGCTTCCCTGTGGCAGGGCAGTTCCACGGCTCCAGGGGAACCCTCCTGTCCCTCATAACGATGGCCCCGCGCCGCTTCTAGGACGGATGTACCTCCAGCTGAAGGGCAGCACCGACCTCTGGGCAGCCTGGCTGCGGCTGAACGGGACCTGGGAATCGGCGTCCCCAGTACCGCCCCCCCTGAGCGGACCGCCCCCTTCTTCAGCACCGCCCCCCGTGCGGCCGGACGCCCCCTCAGCACCGCCCTCCTCCGAGCGCCCTAACTCCCCCTTTCTTCCCAGCACCGCTCCCTCCTTAGAATGGCCCACCCCCCCTCAGCACCGCCCCTCTCAGAGGGGCCTAAACCCCCCCCTTCCCGAGCGCGGCCTGAATCCCCCCAACCTCCACCCCCAGCGAGGCCTGCCCCGCCTCCCCCGTTCCGCACCGGTTTGCTCTCTGCGGGCGGCGCGGGCTGCGCCGGGGGCACGGCTTGCACGGGTCCTGCCGGCATGGCGCTGCCTGGGGGCGGCGGGGGGCGCTGCCCCGCCGGAGGCGCTGCCGGACCAAACGAGACACGGGCCGGGCCCTCCGCCACCAGCACCGCGGGCGAAATGGCGGCCGGAAGTGACGCCCCGCGAGCGGCAGAGGGAGCAGCGCGCGTGCGCAGCGGGCGGGGCTTAAACAGGCGCTGTGGCGTGTAGTGCTGAGGCCTCGGAAGGGGCGTGGCCTCCCCACGGAGGCGTGGCTTCAAGGAGCGCGGTGGCAGGAGGGGGCGTGTCGTCCAGGTCTGAGATCTAAATAAGGGCAGGGCCTCCAGGGGAAGTGGCTTTAAGAGGGGGCGTGGCTTCAGGCTTAAGGTCAAGGAGGGGGCAGGGCCATCAGAGGGGCGGGGCTTCCGCAAAGGGTGCTGAGGACCATGGAAGGGGCGTGGCCTCCAGGACAAGGTCTATAGAGGGGCGAGGCCTCCAGAAGGGGGCGTGGCCTGGGGCCGCGGCTCGTTGGTTGCCGTAGCAGCAGGTGAGGCCGCCTGCACTCCTGAAGCCCCGGCCCGGCGCCTCATCCTACCGGTACCCCCGGGACCCCATCCCCCTCCCATTCCCCATCCCAGCTCCGTTCCAGTCCTGTCCCCAAGCCCCATCTCCAGTCCCCGTCCCTGTCCCTGTCCCAGCCCCATTGCAGCCACAATCCCAGCCTCAGTCCCGTCCCTGTCGCGTCCCTGTTCCTCCCGGCCTCGTCTCAGTTTCAACCCAGTCCCCATCCCATTCCTAACCCCCTCCCCAGTCCCGTCCCAGTCCTACCCCAGACCTGCGCGCCCTGTCCCAGCCCCGCAGCCCCATGCCAGGACTGGTGACCCCATCCCAACCCTGCAAGCTCTGTCCCAGAGCTGTCCCAGGACAGGTAACCCCATCCCAGTCCCTTTCCGATTTAATCCCAAGCCCCATGCCAGCCCCGTCACAGCCACGTCCCAGTCCCACAGCCCCGTCCCAAGACCAGTGTCCCTGTCCCAGGACCAGTGTCCCCTGTTCTAGCCTACAGACCTGAGCCGGCTGTTCCCTGCAGGCCTGCTCCCGCTCCCCAGGCCATGGCGCACCTCCTGGGCCACCCCGGCTGTATGCAGAGCCTGCAGGCCGACCTGAAGGACCTGCAGGCTGCCATCACTGACGTCTCCTCCCGGGCCGGGACTGCGCGTTTCCCCTCCTGGAAGTTCCCTGACAAAGTGTCATGTGAGCTGGACCTGGCAGCGCTGCTGGAGCGCTATGGCTACGAACAGAACGACCCCGAGTTCAGCCAGCACTCCCATGTGGTGCTGCTGGAGTTGGTGGTAGACAGGTGAGAAGGTGGAGCCAAGCGCTGAACGGCCCTCCTGGGAGAAGCTTGGCTGGCAGAGCAGCTCCTTCCTTCTGGAGGCAAGGGCACAGTTGGTGTCCAACCTGTTGAATGGAGCTGAGTGGTTTGGATTCATTGAATCATAGACTCACCTGGTTACAAAAGACCTTTGAGAT
>VWPV01002639.1:0-95861 GCA_013389885.1 Geococcyx californianus
CTTTTGCAACCAAGCAATTCTATCATTGCTGGAGCCCCTCTGCTTCTCCCTCGCCTGCTCCCCGATGCCCTGTGCTCTGCCCGGCCTCTCCTGCTGCTCTGAGCAGGCAGTGGTGCAGGAGGGCAGCTGGCATGGTGAGAGAACGGGGAACAGTCAACTCTGAGCACGTCCTGTCTGGCCTACATGCTGCATTTGCATTTTGCTTTAAATAAAATTGGGTGCTGCTGGGATCTTTCTCTGTTGGTCAGTTTGCAGAAACTTCTTGTTTTTGAAGAAGCTGTCTGACACTGCATAAAACTATTTTCTCCATAGAAATACATTTGATATTTATTAGTTTGCATGTGTTATTGTGTCAGCTTGAATTTATCTGCCTGGTGTCAAATGTGTTTTCGCTTTTTGATTTTTATAGTATAAATACAGTATGCAAGGGTAAGAGCTGCTATGCTGATGTCTGAGTATGTGCTGTTGCAGAGGAATGCAGGCAGTAGCTCGGATGGGACGGAAGACTCTGATTTCTCAACTGATCCTGAGCACACGGACAGCTCCGAAAGCGATGGCACATCACGGCGATCTGCCCGGGTGACGCGGTCCTCAGCCAGGCTCAGTCAGAGCTCTCAAGGTAAGGGCTTTGTTTTCTTTAACAGGGAAAAGAAAAGCAGCAAGAGGCTCCACCTGGAGTAAAACCATCTGCTTGTTAAAGGAGGTGGGAATAAAATGCCATGATTCTACTGCCAGGTTTGCCTCACTTTTCTGAGAAATCTAAAAATGCCCTTTCCAACTGGGCAGTTCTGTTGGAGCCAATAGAGAGAGGGCGTTTAAAGGTAAAAGGTGTTTTTGCTTGCTTTGTTTGTTTGGGGTTTCCGTGACTGGCTGACGCTGATCCTACTCTGCAATAAATGTCATCATCACATTGCCAGTTATTTTTTGTGTTTCTCCTTTGGCATCCAGATTGTAAGAGGAAACACTGAGTGTGCCCGCCCCCTCATTCTTAGTGTTAGTGCAGTCGTTCCTTTGCTGTTGGTTAATGAGCTGCCATCTGGCATCCAGGGGGAAGTGGCAGTGGATAATAACTTCTTCCCATTGCTCTGCTTTGATAACAAATCTCTTCTGAGATTAATTTTATTGCAGGTAAGAAATGTATATGCATCATCATCTGGTAATCAGGTCGTAAACCAAGAGGAAAGATGGTTTTGATGTGTACGGAATGCCTGTGATATTCTTAGGTTATGAAAGCACTGCTTTCATCAGGATAATTGTTTTATGGCCTTATGAGCAGTGTAGGATCACAACCCACTTGCAGGACCCCACACAGCTCCACACCAGAAGCAACCTTGCTCTTCCCAAGGCTTATACAAACACTGACAGTTTTTATCTAAACAAGTGGCAGATGGTTTGTAATCACTAGTTAATTAAGTAATTAAGTCCAGAGAAAGCTGACCTAATTCCAGATTCATTGGTGTTGGTAAAAGTGTCAAGTTAAGCTCGGAAGAACGGAGAGTTGTGACAAGATGCAGTGGGACAGGTCCCTGATGCCTGGCTAGTGGGTGTTGGTGTCACAAACTCGGGAGCAGGAGCAAGGCGAGCCACTGCCTTACAGTGGCTTCTGTGGTGTAATTATGGTGTTTCTATGGAATTAGATTCCAGCCCAGTTCGTAATCCGCCATCGTTTGGAGCAGAAGAGCCTGTCTACTCCACGCGGAGGGTAACCCGCAGCCAACAGCAGCCGGCTCCTGTCACTCCAAAGAAATACCCGCTTCGGCAGACGCGCTCCTCGGGGTCGGAGACTGAACAAGTGGTTGACTTTTCTGACAGAGGTGCGTGAGGGGCGAGGAGGTGTTTAAAGTTCACATAATGTGATGGGAAAATGTGTGTGACTGTTCTCTGAGGGCAGAGTGTAATATCGTGAGAGAGGGGGTTCCATACAGCTCTCTGGAGTTGCTTTGTGTATTTTGTTGAAAGCTTTCTTTCAGGCAAATTTGTAACATCTTGATCCTTATTCAGACACTAAAAATGCAGCGGATCATGATGAGTCTCCACCTCGTACCCCCACTGGGAATGCCCCTTCCTCAGAGTCTGATATTGATATCTCCAGTCCAAACGTGTCCCATGATGAGAGCATTGCCAAGGACATGTCCATGAAGGATTCTGGAAGTGACCTGTCTCACCGCCCTAAGCGCCGCCGCTTCCATGAAAGCTACAATTTCAACATGAAATGTCCCACTCCTGGTTGTAACTCTTTAGGTAATTTCAGCTCCAGGATTCATCTGTTGGGTTTTACTTTCCTGTTCTGATATCCAAAGCCCTTTTCAGCTGAGTTCTATCCCCTAATGGTGTGCACTGAATTAGGATCAGAAGTGGGTGTAGAGAAGGAATAGGAAGCATATCTGCAGTTATGTTTTCCCTGGAGGTGTTTTCTGGCTAGAAGTGTTTGGGGATGTCAGGGTAGAGAACGGGTTTGGAGCATGAGTGCAGGGATGGGAGGATGATGCAGAGTCTGGCGGACAGGGTACAGAAGCAGGTCCTCAGAAACAAATTCTCACAGACCTCTGATAACCCTGGCTGCCTGCACGGAGCATGAGAACGAGTCTCTTCCTTTGTTCGTAACGCTTGTGCCATGGCCCGTGCAGCGTGCGCCTGTAGTAACCCCAGCATACTCCCCGAGAACCTGAAAGGAGGTACCTGCCCACTAGGGGACTCTTTAAACCTCTGCAAACGTGTTTAAAGTGGGATATTTTCTGGTCCTTTGCAGGACACCTGACTGGAAAACATGAGCGACACTTCTCCATATCAGGATGCCCGCTGTATCACAATCTCTCAGCGGATGAGTGCAAGGTAAATGAGTCTTCGGTTTTGTCTTCCTTATGGCTTTTTTTTGAACAAAGTGCCAAGACCAGTCATTTGTGAGCAGAAAATAGAGCTAATGTGTTTCAGCTGATGTCCTTGGCTGTAAGACAGCAGCATTTGTGTGTCACATCATCTATGATTCATCTCAGCAGGCAATGGAAAAGATGAAAGATTTGACAGATGAGTTTTGGCTTCCAGGTGCGAGCCCAGAGCCGAGACAAGCAGATTGAGGAGAGGATGCTGGCCCATCGGCAGGACGACAACAACAGGCACGCCACCAGACACCAGGTAGGTGATCTGCACGTCATGGCATGGAAAAACCTCAGCCTGTGGTTTCCAGTAACAGCGACTTTAACTTGATCTCCTTTCACCGCTTCTCAGATAAGCTGTTGTGCCAAGTCCTGACACTCTCTGTTTGTCATCTCCAGTTTGTTTCATCAAGGGCAATTCCTTGCATCTCTTAAGTTGGAGACGGGAGCAGCGAGTGAGAGCAGGGAGGTGGGGTTGGTCAGTAATACTGCAAAGGGAGCTGGAGTTCTCAGGATGATTTTTCTGCATGTTTTGATGTATAGGACGAGAATTCCTGCAGAACTGTAAACTACTATTTTACTCTGACTAAATAGAATTAAACCATAGGAATTACACATTTTTTTTAGTTCATGAGCCTTGTACTTGAGGTGACTTGATGAGTCAGCTCTGAGCTTGTCCCCATGATGAAGCAGTGCGTGAGGCGTGCACCCTGCATGTGGGACTGCGGCTCATTGGCAGGGGTGAGCTGTGGGAGGAGGAAAATCTCCTGTTCAACATAGCTGTGTGCAATGCCCTCGTTTGCACAGGATTTGGTTCAGAGGCAGCAATCGTCATCAAATAAAAGTCAAGACAGAGGTCCTTGAGGGTGGGAAGGTGAAAAGAAGTGTTTAAGGGGATGAAGCCTCGTTAAGGTTTCCACCTCTGGTTTCTTTCAGGCGCCAACAGAGAGACAGCTACGATACAAAGAGAAAGTGGCTGAGCTCAGGAAGAAGAGAAACTCGGGACTGAGCAAGGAGCAAAAAGAAAAATACATGGTAAAAGCAGTCATTCTGCTCTTTCATTCCCTGCTGTCTGGAATGAGCCCACCAAGTGAGAATATGGCTTTCCCAGTCATCCTGCAACATCCTCAGCTGAAGAAGCTGCGAGATGCAGCAGCTGAGAAGAGCATGACCACAACCCCTCCTGTTATTCTGTTGTTCTAGGAGCACAGGCAAACCTACGGCAACACTCGGGAACCTCTGCTTGAAAACCTGACGAGCGAGTATGACCTTGAGCTGTTCCGAAGGGCGCAGGCACGGGCATCTGAGGACCTGGTGAGACTTCTGACTTGGGACAGATCTCATAGCAAATGTCTCTGAAACACGGGTGCTTTCTCAGGTTCGTTGTATTTGTGCAGATGGAATCAGGTTGGCAAGAGCAGCAGCTACTGCCCAGCCAGGTCAGTGGTGGTGGCAAAAGCCATCCTGGTTGGTGGCTGTGGAATGGAGCTCAACACCTCACGTTGCTGGGGCCTCTGTAGGTGCTCTCCAAAGCTGCTTTCTCTCTTCAGAGATGAAGCAAAAGATACTTCGATGCCTGTCAGCACCAGCCATGTCTGGGGTGTCTAAGGCAGAACATCAGGCTGTACCCTCTCCCTACAGACTGCAGAAGGAACATGAAGTGGCGAGGAGGCTACGTTGCTTTGATGGAAAGAATAGGACCCTAGAATTAGCAGGCTGGCAAGTCTGAATCCTGAGACATTTCCTGGTGGAAGGAGCAGTCCGCATGTGTCCTGCTGTGAACAGGGCTCAGGCCAGGTCTGATTGAGGAGAGGTCTGCGGGAGGGATCAGGAGACATGGTCACATGGAAAGATGCATTTGGAAGACTTGCAGTAAATGATTTCCTGGAGGGATGTGAACAGGGCCCCCCTCATCTCTACGTACTTTAACTTTTAAAAAAACCAATTGTCCATTTTTTTCATTCACAGGAGAAGTTGCGGCTCCAGGGCCAGATCACAGAAGGCAGCAACATGATTAAAACAATCGCTTTTGGCCGTTACGAGCTGGATACCTGGTACCATTCTCCCTACCCGGAGGAGTACGCTCGCCTGGGCCGCCTCTACATGTGCGAATTCTGTCTGAAATACATGAAGAGCCAGACAATTCTGCGCAGACACATGGTAAGGGCTAGGGCAGAGCTGATTCCCAAGCATTAAATCAGATTTCAGCATGGAGGCGTTTTAAAACTTTACTTGTTGTCAGCTGCACGTTTCTTGGCATATCCAGTAACTGTTATAACCTTTGACACCCTTTAAACAGTAGTGTCACCAAAACCTTGTTTTCCTGTCACAGGCAAAATGTGTTTGGAAACATCCACCGGGTGATGAAATCTACCGCAAGGGCTCCATTTCGGTGTTTGAGGTGGATGGAAAGAAGAACAAGGTAAGGAATCGTTAGGCCAGTCTGGAGTGTGGATTCTCTTTCAAATATGCCAGGCAGCACGCAAATGGCCCTTTCTCCCTCCAACTGCAGAAAGGTTGCTGGAGCCTGATCTGTCCGTTCTTCCTGTTCTGGTGGTAGTTCTGTCTGCTCTGTTTGAAAACTTGTACGTCATTTCTCAGATGATTCAGTTTGTTCTTGTTATTTTCCATGTGTGCCTGTTTGTCCACTCTTGGGATGTTCCGCTGCAGTAAACCAGAGTATCCTCTTCTTTTCCTTCTTAGATCTACTGTCAAAACCTGTGTCTGCTGGCAAAGCTTTTCTTGGACCACAAAACACTGTATTATGATGTTGAACCCTTCCTCTTCTACGTCATGACAGAAGCTGACAACACTGGCTGTCACCTGATCGGATATTTCTCCAAGGTAAGGTGAAATCACGTACATGCGTCTTCCTGCCTCACTGGAATGAGATTCAGGGCACCCGTTATCCCTACTGAATCTCCCCTTCAAGATTTTGCAGTGTCAGGATTTGCTGCTTTTGGGAAGAGATGAAGATTCAAACCTGATCTGCATGAATTGTTCTGTTTGCTGCAGGGATTGCAAATGCTTTACTGTAGTGTCATGATGAATTTCCTCATTACTAGGAAAATCTAAATTGGCTCCAGTGAACTCTTGTTGCTCGGCAGCATAGTGGTGTCCTAAATGTAGGCAGGAGTAATGATAAAATGTACATAAATGTAGAGAAAAATACATTAAAATAGGTATCAGTCACCACAATTAATTTTTTTAAATAAAGCACTTGAAAGAATACAAATCCCAGGGCGAGCAGCTGGGACACAAGCCCAGTAACTTGTGGAGATCCCACAGGTTGGTCACTGGCCCAGCTTAGAGTGGGAGCTGGTTTGCTCAGCTGTTTGCTCGGATGCGTTGCTACCTAAAACTGTACCAAACACCCGACTAAGTGACTGATAAAGACACTGGGCTGGGCTGGTCGCTGAGGGTGATCGTGTTAGCTGTTGTTTGGCAGGTTTTTCTGCTGTTACTCCTTTCACCATGTGTATCAGTTGTGCAGGCTTGTTTGGTTTGTTGGGATTATGATACCCCATTGCCTGTGCAGTTCTAGACCTGCTCACCTCTCCTCTCTGTCCTTGTTTTTAGGAGAAGAATTCTTTTCTCAACTACAATGTCTCTTGTATCCTGACAATGCCTCAATATATGAGGCAAGGTTATGGCAAAATGCTCATTGACTTCAGTAAGTAGAGAGAAATTCTGGAACCATGGCTGGCACTTTCACCCAGAACCCTGACAGATCTGGTGTTGAACAGTTCTGGCAGCAGCTCGGGGAGGATAAATAGGTTTTCTTTCCTTTACAGGCTATTTGCTTTCTAAAGTAGAAGAGAAGGTTGGCTCTCCGGAACGCCCTCTGTCTGATCTGGGTCTCATCAGCTACCGTAGTTACTGGAAGGAAGTTCTGCTTCGTTACCTGCACAATTTCCAAGGAAAAGAGATCTCTATAAAAGGTACATTCTCAGCTAAATGAGCTCGTAGTGAATCCGTTCAGGAATGTGCCCATGCATCTCATTCAGTCCTCAGATATGAGGCAGGTTGTGCCTGAATCGTTCATCTAGGTGTTTGGGGAGCAGCAGAGTTAGTCCTGTAGGTGGGTACGGCTCCTCCCCAGCCCTGCCACCAGTAAAGATAAACCAGCTTGCAGAATTCGCAACGTACTGGCTACTTCTCTTCAAAAATACACTTCTAAAAGATTCAGCAAAGATCTTAATCTGTCTGTAGATGAGAATGTTGGCTTTGAAAACAGAAATGGCTCCACCAAGAGGCTTTCAAATGCTCTGGAAAAATACAGAAACAATTTGGACTGCTTTTAATACCATTTTTTATGTTCGTGGCACCCAAGAGTAGAGAGAGATCCCACCAGAAAGACATCAGGGTAGTTCTGAAGAAGTGGCTGCGTCTCCTCTCTCAGGACCACACCTTATTCACTCAGATCCCAAAATTAGGATCACTAAATCATTTTGATGTCCAGCGTGGCTTTCAGTTTTGGGTGAGCCAGGCTATTTCTGTACAGCTCTGCACAGCTTCCATCCCCAGCCCATGGTTCTCGGAGCTGTTTGCAGTCAGTCCATCGCTCAGGAGGGAAAAGCAAAGGGAATTTGGTTGTATCGCAGAGCTACCGGTGACCGGGGCGCTCAGCGGTGCAACCCGGCAGCAGCAGTGACGCTGCGTGTGCCCTCATTTGGATATGCAAGGCATTTTGCGTGTGCCGTTTCAAAAGGAGTTGCATAAAAATTGTAGTTGAAAACTAACAATGCTGTTGCGGAGGGATTTGTTTCTGGTCTAACACAAACTGGTACCGGTTTGCAGAAATCAGCCAGGAGACGGCAGTGAACCCTGTCGACATTGTCAGCACCTTGCAGGCACTTCAGATGCTCAAGTATTGGAAGGGAAAACACCTGGTCCTGAAAAGACAGGTACGATCTGTGCTGGCTGCTTGTGTGTCCTGACATTGAGCTGTTAGAGTCCTGGGAACTCGCTGGAATCCCCATTTCCTTCATACTGGGCTGAGTTTTCCAGCCTTTCGGTTCCAGCAGGGCAGCGCTGGGATTTCCAGTGTGGTAACTGATAAAACAGGACATGGGCACACAGGGTAGAAATGTGCTGCACTGACCTTCTCTTCTGCCGAGTGGAACGGTGTTGCTCATTGTAAATGGCATTTTGGGGGAGCAATGGATCAACTTTCCCATCGTGTTCCTCGTTGTCCCTGCCCTTTGTCCTGCATGAGTCCTCTTTGTACCCACTGTGATTACTGATTTATAAATCCCCAAATGTGACAGCTTCACTCAGTTTTCCCCTCCCTGTGACTTCCTGTGTAGCTGAAAGCAGCCTTATCCACGTGGTTGGAGGGGTTTCTAGAAAGCACTATGGGGGAAAGGTGATTTTTGTCAGGCAAAGCAATCGCCGTCAGATTTGTGGACTCGTATGTGTGGAGATGTGCCGTGGATGATTCTCCATCGTGGATTGTTTGTTTTGACCTGCCCTTTCATGATCTTTTCCTTAGGATCTGATTGATGAATGGATAGCCAAAGAGGCAAAAAGATCCAACAGCAATAAGATAATGGATCCCAGCTGTTTGAAATGGACCCCTCCTAAGGGAACTTAACTGTCTCTCACTCCTGAAGCCAGTGAACCCCAGCAGTAGGAAGCACCCTAGGGATCTCTGTCGTATCCGTTGCTGTTGTGATTGGCTGGTACAGTACCTCCCGAAAGATCAGTTCCCCTTGGTACTGTTCTGGCCCAGATCTTTTGTGCGCACCACAGATGCTGGTTCTGAGGAACTTTATGTTTCGGCCTCAATGAGGTTGCAAGGATTGGATCTGTATAGGACCCAAACGAAGCTCCTAGCAGCACTGGCCCGAGGAGTTCTGATATCTGGTACTGTACCTGTCCAGTCACTGGTCTCACCCTCATGTTCGTATTCCGATGAGGTTGTGTTGTGTCTTATAATCTGGTTGTTTCTTCCTTCAGGTTCCTTGCGTTCTAAGTAATGGAGATAACTTCTGTGGCTTTTGAACAAGGTCTGATAGTGCTCATTTGGGGAAAGCCTGGGTTTCCAACACACTGCAGTTACATGACTTTGGCATTTTTAACTGGTCCTGATGGGCTGTTCTGTTCCACAAATTATGTAGGTTTAGTGAGATAACACACCACCTCTTCCAGCAGAGGTTTCTGTATAACAGAGCAGGTTTTCACGTGGTTACTATTTGTACAGTCAGGAGCTTGCGTGGTGTGGTTGTGTGTTGCCTGGGAGGAGCCAAGGAGGGGGCTGAGGTGTCTCAGAGCTGCTCCTGATCTCTGCTCTGGGAGCGATGGCAGTGCTGCGCCTGCTGATGACACCTCTCTGATCGTAATTCCTGGGTTTTCCTGGTTTATCTCTTGGAGTAGTGGGTTCCTTCACACGGGAACAGACTGTTCACTGTATTTCACTGGAAGTGTTTTTCCCAGAGCAGTCTTTCTTGAATTGTGGGGCTCTGTGTTGGAGAAAACTTTTTTTTTTTCCCCTTTAGATTGAAGAAACAGAAGCTTTAGTCAGGTTTTTGGTAGCCTTGTCCAAATCGCCACAGAAACTCCACCATGCAAATGCCACCGGTTGTTGGATTGCCTGCAGCACGCGTTTGGCGCACCGGTGGCAGCCCCACTTCGCTGTGTGAATGGTTTGCTTCTCTGACTGTGCGTTCTTGTTTGTAAAACAAAAAAGCTTTGCCTTCCTCTCTCCCATCAGCAACACCAGAAAAAACTATCATACAACACCTTTCCGGTATAACCACTGTCCTTGTGCCACAGGTTTAATCCTATGGCTCCAGTGTGATTAAAGGGGGGGGGACAACCTTGGGGTAGGCAAAGGCAGTGTCACACAGTGCTGATTTCATTCAAAGCTTCCAATGCCTCTGCATGGAATGGTGTCTGAAATGAAGCACTTGCAACGTGCTGGAGGGTAGGAGCCGTTTCCCATTAACCACTGACCCACCCTCACGTGGAGAAGTTCTCTGTCACTCTCCTGATGGTTGTCTGCCTTTCTCTGCCTCCTTGAACAAGAAAAAAGGCCACCAGCACATGGTGCGTACCTCGTGGGCATTACTGAATTCCGCTGTCTCGCGCCCTTTGCTCCCGTATTGTAACGAACCACAGATACTCGTGAAACTATACAACAAAGTAGATCTCTTGTGGAGTAGGGAAGGCCATTCTTGTGCAGAAGCTCAGCCCTGTTCCCAGGATGTGGTAGAATGTGCTATTCCTGTATCTACTGCTCAATAAAGCATGGTCTCTGCTCAAGTTTTTGCCTTCTTGTATTTGTTTCAGTCAGATACTGTTCTGTTTCTCTAGCTTGGAGAAACTGCTGCTTTGTGTTGCAAGGGGCTAATCTGAATCTGTCTGCATGCCCAGTGCATTCAGGGTTGTTACTGGAGCAGCCTTTAGGCTCCACCTCTGAGGAACAGCACGTGTTGTGTATTTTTTCTGGAGTTCCCAGGGCACAGGAAGCTGCAGCGGGGAGCGTGTAGATGTTGGCAGGCACTGGCCACTTAAATACAGGGTGCAGAGCAGGGGCAGCATCTGTCAGCTTGGAGTTCACTGAAGAAGGAAGGAACTCTCCTAAAAGTGAGGGCCCTGGATTTGTAGCCTTTCCTTCTGGGCTTCCATGACCAGAGTTTCTCGTAGTATGGGAAGACTCATGGCAGTGAAGGACTCTGGTCTTCAAAGAAGCAATGTTTGAGGTTCAGCACGTCTCAAACATTTTGAGTCTTTGACATCATCTCTGATGTAAGATGGTTCCTTCCACTCATTATGTCTTGGCACCGTTCCCTTTGGCCCCTGCTCCTCACGCTGTTTTCCCAGACTCCTGCAGTATCGGTACCATAAGAGTTTCCACTGCAATGAGGCACCTGAGGCTTCTTTTGCTTGACCGAGCAGATCCGTGTGCTGCTCCAGGAACTGGTCAGTCGCTGCTGCTCGCTGTGCCCAGCCGCATGCTGGCAGTTCCGCTGGCTCCTCCCTTCTGGTGCCATTATTCGGGGCAGGATGTGGTCGTGTTGTGGCCACACTGAGGATCTGCAGGGAAGGAATAGGTGGCTGATATTCCTATAAAGAAAGCTGGAGGAAAAGAGGCAGCAGGGAAGCAGGAAGGAAAGAAAGCTAAATATGTCAAATGACTTCAGCTGTTTCTATTGTGATGGCTGTGTGACTCGGAGCTCAGTTTAAACCCATGTGAGACACCATCTGCCGGTGACTCCGCCCTCCTGTTGTTCCAAACTATGGAAAGAACTAGAACATCTTCCTCTTGCAGCAGCTCAGAGGAGGGGAAAAGCATTTCTATTTTTGAGAGCATCTCCTGTAATTTGCCCTGCTGCTTCCACCTCCACTGGGCTCCTGCCCACACAGTGACAGGAAACTGCCAGCCCCAAGCATGGGCTGAGAGCAGCGGGGTAGCAAAAGGAGAGAAACAGAAGGAAAACGGCACCTCGCTGCGCCGCCTCCGCTGTGCCAGTGCACCCGAACTAGACCCCTGTTGCGATCCAAACCTCTTCACCTTTCACTCTGTGTTCCAGCACATTGGGCTGTGTCAGGCTAACATTTGGAAGGTAATTGTTCATCCCTTGGTCTTGTGATGACTCGGAGAGAAAGGGAACCTCTGCTGGGTCTCCAGTTAAAATGGAGAAACAGTGCCCTCAGGTGTGAGACCTTTGGGGTGTCTTGTGCATGGTGAGTGATGCAGCAGCCTTGCTGGGAGCTCCGGGTTAGCGATTACACATCCGCCCTTCCCAGAGCACAGGTTCAAGAGCTGGACACCAACTGCTTCCCACTGAAAAACCCAAACCTCAGGCCCAGTTCTGTTTCCCTCCAGAAGAGCAGCACTCAGCTGCCAATTGATTGTCTGATTCCGGTGACTGCTGAATCTTCTGTAGCACAATCAGTGTAGTATGGACTCATTTGGAAGGGGGGTGTAGCTCAGCAGAGGTGTTTGGGAGATAAATGAGGGCCATCGCAGCCTTGGTTTGAGCAGGGATCAGCTGCGTGGCCACACAACTGCAGCCATGTGCTACAGCGCGGGACACGTGGCAGTAGCTGGGGCTAATGAAGGTGTAGAGGCACACCTGGGACATCTTCATCTGGCTGTGATCCTGTCACCACTCTGACCTGAGGACAGTTTCTTGGGCAGAGAAGCGGAAATGGGAAGCTTCAGTGGCGTTTCTCCTGCCTCTGTAGATTCATTTTGACGCTTTGGAGCAGCCAGAGAGAAACAGGATGCCAGCAAATTGTGTCTGTTGGCACCTTCAGCGTGTCCTGATGAGCCGACACCACATCAAGATTCTTGTTTGCTTTCCATCCTGCTGGGGAGTTTTCCTTGCAGACCAATTGCTCTCCTTCCTGTGAGATAAATCTCTTGCTGCTTGGGCCCTTCTGTTTATTACTTAACGCTGGCGTTGGATCCTGGCAGTCAGGAGCCCTCAGTGGTCTGTCCTTGACAGAGTGGTCCTTGGGTGGGAAAAACAGGAATCAGACGGGGAACAACAGCAAAATGCAGTGACTGAGTTTAATATTGGCCACAACTGCGCCTCTTCTGACTGATCTGACACCTTGGGAGCTGCTGGTTTAGAGAATGGCTCTGCTGTGTTGCGCACTGAATTCCAGGCTGTGAGAAACCCATTTCCCAAGTGAGTTTGATTCAGATCACATCTAAAAATCCTAAAATCCTTTTCCCACCCACTGAGGGATGTGTTTGTCAGAAAATCCCATTGCCAGTCCAGGAGCTCTGCTGGTCCTGCAGCGCCTCGTTCCCTGGGATCACAACCCATTGATTAAACGGGATTTAAAGCTCCTGGATTTGTTCCTCAGTTGGATTGGATAGAACTGATGGAAGAGGCACCGCATACACGACCGAACCCAAGCGACCGCAGAACTGCATGGAAATTCCTAGGAGAAGGCCAGGAAGCGCGGGGTTCGGGCCAGGCTCTGCTCGCAGAGGGCAGCAGAGGGAGCTGCCTTCCCGGGGCAGGGAATTCAGTCCGCGCTGCTCCTGGAGCTCCAGTTCGCGTCCCTTTTCTCAATGCACCTCTCTGCATTTTCTGGGCACAAATAACCTCCCACACTCAGGGCTTGGGTTTGCGGGAAGGGCACGGTGAGAGCGATCCCCTCTGCCCCGCGCAGTGCGCGCTTGTGGCTGTCGCCGGCTTGGGGGGAGGCCAGGTCACGCCTTGAGATTGGGACGGATTTACTCTGGACTGACACCTGGGAGGACACCTCGGGCTTTCTCCCGGTTTGGCCGGGCTGGCGGCTGAATGTGACAGAGGGGTCCCCGTCGGGCGCCTTGGCGGCCCTGGTCTCACTGCACATTCTGCTTTTCTTAGCCGAGCCCAGTGACGGCATAGGGGTCCCTCAGCCTGACCCGTCCTCTCTCCTGTCCCCTGTCCTGAGCAGCACAGAGAGCGGCTGAGGGTCCTGGGGGGTTTCACCTGGAGAAGAGGGGGCTGAGGGGGGACCTCATCGCGCTCTGCAGCTCCTGACGGCAGCAGGTGGGGAGGGGGCGCTGGGCTCTGCACCCAGGGAACGGGGAAGCGGCCCGAGTTTCACCGGGGCAGGTTTGGGTTGGGTATCGGGAAATGTCCTTCACCGTCAGTCAGAGTGGTGAAGCCCCGGGTGCCCAGGGAGGTGGTGGAGTCGCCATCGCTGGAGGGGTTTAAAGGCGTGCGGATGTGGCACTTTGGGACCTGGTTTAGTGGTGAGCTTGGCAGCCTTGGGTTGGGGCTGGCGTCGATGCTCTGGTTTCCAAGCCGGCCGCTCCCTGGCTCTGCGGCTCGGCCCGTAGGTGGCACTGCCCTTCCACCCTCCTGTCCAGGACAGCCTGGTCCTGGTCCTGCCCGGACACCACCAACCCCGCTTAACCCCTGCGCTGCCGGTAGCGCCCACACCCTACAGCTCCTGTGTCACCGCCTGGCAGTGGGCGCCTGCAGATGTCACCGGGAGGCTGCAAACCTGTATTTATTTGTTCTGATATCGTGCCGTGCACTTAATGAGGGAGCACGTTAATAACCTGCTGCTTGTAATCAGCAACCAAAAAGGCCTTCGAGGCTGATCGGCTTGAGTCAAGCTCCTCTGGTTTTGGACTTTTCCCTAAAATCTAGCAGAGCTGCTGCAGAGCTCTGCAAATGCATGAAAGTGGCGCTCACTTCCCCTTTCAGACAAACACAGTCTGAGTGTGGAATCTATCACAGCTCAAGAAGTCATAGTTTTCGTTTTTTCATTTCCATCACATTAGCTCCGTGGTGCCCTAATTAAAATGCAGGCTTTGTACCGCTGTAGGAACAGGCATTGCAACCTGCTGTGTCTGTGCGTTGGTGTCAGGAGGGGAGAGAGGGTTTTTCCAAAGGCCCTGCATCTTATTCCCTCTCTGAAGGAGCTGATGGCTTTTTTGTCATGCCCAGCTCTGCACTGATGTGCTGCCTGTTGTTGAAAATCTGGTTCTGACTGTGGGCAGAAAACCCTGTGGAAAATTTCAGCCTTGCAGCTGAAAGATAACCACTGGCAGAGTTCAGAGGGCAGTGGTCAACTGATCTGGAGCTGAGGGACTGGTTTGTGACAAGAGACTGAATCAGGTGATGGGAAGGGCCTGAAAACGCCTAGGGAGGGAAAAGGACTCTTTAGGAGACAGAGAAAGGTAAATAACTGGGACTAAAGGGCTGAAGGAGAGGGGAAATATAGGATGAGTGTCACAAAACCATAAGCCTAGGAGTCCTTGGCGTGTTCCTGTTGCCCTGGGAGAAATCCCATCACCAGGGTCAAACAGGGACTGGGAGTGCTGTGTATGGTAGTAAGGGCTGCGTGAGGTCTCCTTCACAGGTGACCCTCAGATCAGCTTTGTTCTAGTGCAATGGTTTTTATTTTTCTACTTTTCCTGTCCTGGGAACGGCTTCCTCCAATGATCCCACCTCAGCTCCCAGCAGGAACCCAACACTGGAAAGCCTGGTGGAAAAGGCCTGCCCTAAAGCACTGGTTGGAGAAAAGGGATGGATAAAAAGGGGCAGATCTTATTCTGAAAGTCATTACTGGGGCACGCGTCTTTCTTACTGACAAAGGGCCCTCTTTGGTGGTGCTTGCATCTGCTAAAGCCATAACATCCCTGCAAAACGAGTCTGCCAGATGTTCCAAGCTTTCACCCACTTTGCACTTTCAGGTCCAGGCCCACAATCCAGATCACTGCTGGTTTGTGACTGGTCCCACTTCTGGCATGTGCAGGTCTGCCGTGGTCTGAGAGAGGGAGAGGCTGGTGCGGGCAGTGTCAGCCCTGTCTGGCTTTGCACACCTGTGTGATGTGCCCAGGTCTCCAGCCAGGGGTTGTCCTGCCCCTGTTCCAGGCCAGGCAGGTTCTCCACCTCCCCTGGCAGGGTGAGGGTGCTGCAGCATCCGCTGTGTGTGTGTTAAACTTTGAGCTCTTCCCTTATTCCGACACCTCCTCCCACACATGGAGAGATGCTGCCAGAATGCCAGGGGCAGGGCAGCGGGGAGCCAGCCTTGCTCTCCTGAGCGGGGAGACAGACAGAGACAGCTCTAGGAGCAGCCGGTGGAACGAGGGAGAGCCAAGGCTGCCAGACAGACGCAGACAGTGCGCAGTCAACAGGGGAGCTGCTGTCCTGCCCAGACGGACAGACGGAGACTGTCAGGCTGAGGAGACAAGATAACCAAGCCTCCTCAGGCAAAGGGAGAGGATGTGGCAGGGGGAAGCGCTGCCTGTCGTATCTTGTTCTGACCATGAAACCACCGTTGGGAGCGGGAGCACACCGTGAGTGCCCAGCATGGCTGGGTTCAGCCGGAGGCAGTAATGCCCATGGGATTGAACCCAGGCCTGGAGACAGATGACACGGGGAGGTGGCTGCTCTGGTGCTCTCAGCCTGCAGCGAGCTGTGCAACCTCAGGCAAATCTCCCTGTGCTCCCCTCCATCTGCTGGGAATCTCTGTAACAGAGTTGTCCAACGCTGGGCACAAAGCTAATTCCCTGAATTCCCTGGGGCCTTTGCATGCTTGCTTATCCCAGCCAGGCCTGTGTTAAATTGGGAAACCCTACTGAACAAGAACCCCCTCCATCAGGAGCATTCTGAGCCACCCAGGACTTGCCCCGTCTCTTCTTGACCTGAGCTCCCTGAGCTCCCGTGGGCGAAGTGCAGTTTGGCTTGGTCAGTCGATTCCTGCCAGAAGTTGTCCCTATGAAGCCGGCTGGTGCAGGAAGATCTGCTGATGATTCAGCAGGTGATGCTGTTCCCTCTGAGTCACTGCCAGGAGGGGGGAGATGATGCTGGGGAGATGCTGTCAGCCAGACCAGCTTCAAAACTGATGGCTTAGGTCATTAATTGTGCTGTGATAGCTTAGGATACTGCTTATCCGAAACTGATAAGAGAAATTGCTGCGTGGCTCCTGTGCTCCGTCCCAAAGCTGGATTCGTTTCGGTGGGAGAAGGAAGGAGTGGGAATTTGCAGTTGGTGCAGATAAAGGGCCTCAGGACTAGGTTTTCTTGGCCATTCACTGGAAAAGACACTTGTGCCCTCCCTGGGGTTCATCGCCTGTAAAAAGGAGGTGGGACAAGATGGTGAGAAAGCTGTTCCTGAAGTTTCTGTGGCTGGACCACCCCAGAGGGACACTTAGGTAGCAGGAGAATATCTAAACTACAGCAGAGTAGCTGCAAACACGACTTAAATGCTGAAAGTTTCTTGTTGCCCTGCACGTGCCTGTGATGCTGAGGAGCAGGAGCCTCTGTGCTGCCTTTCCATCTTCATATCCAAGGTTTCAGGGCCAAACAGGGTCCTGGTGTAACTGTACATTAGCTCTATAGACAACACTCACAGATGACAGCAAATTCCCAGTTCCTCTTCAGCTGAATGGGATCAGGTAGCTCAAGGCAGCTACTGGTATCTGGGACCTCTCCCAGGAGGTTAAAATCTGTCCATCTGTGCAGGGATAGTGAGGCTGGAGCCGGAGTTTCTGCTTACCAGCAGGGCCAGGAGCTCTGAACTCCAAACACCCTTTTCCTCTGTAATTATGCTTTATTTTTAGGTGTCCCTTCCTTTTTCTATTTCGAGCCTGCATCCTCCGCAGAGTAAACCGGAGAAGGTGCACTGAGCCGAACCCGCTGTGTTTGGGAAGCAGTAAAACAAGGCTTCTAAACTGGGCTGCGAGGCGTAGGAGCCGTTGGCAAAGGCTGGCAGGGAGCCCTGGCACAGTGCAGACCATGGCTTGCCCGGCATGGGGCTGCGAGAGCACCAGCCGCTTCGGTGCCTGAGGGTGGGGAGCAAGGGGCGAGCAAGGCAGGGGCAGAGGGGGACTGGGCCCGGCTGGCAGGGAAGAAGGACGCTGTCTGGTCCTTTAGCAGAGCAGGCAGGTGTGTGCACTGTGGACCTCTCGCTTTTCCAGCTGCATCTCATCCTCAGGTGGTTTGCTCTAAAGAACCAAGTCAGATGTCTAAATGCGTGGGGATTCATGACTTCAGTGACATCTCTGGAGCTCCAGTGAAGTTGCTGATGGGGCTTCTCCTTCTTTATAGCAACTTGCAAGTTCATTTCCCTTTTGTATTTCTATAACCTGGCATTGGGCTTGTTTGACACCTCACGGGTAGGATAACAATGGTGGCTCTATCATGTTCCATATGTTCTGAAAATCAGCAAGAGGTCACAAGAGCTTCCTTCCACCACAGACCAGGCACATCCAAGCCCTGGGAGGGCTCTTACCTCTCTGTCCATTCTCATGTCCTCCCCAAGTCCCCACAGTAAGGATGCTCATCCCATAGCAGCAGCACCACAAGCTGTTGGTAGCACGAGCTTAGCTGCTCTTGGCTAGACCTTCTCATTACATGGCACCTCAAGGCTTAGAAATGCCCATTAGCCCTGGATTCCACCATGGATTTCCTCTGACAGGCTCACCAGGTGAGCCCTGACTTCCAGAAAACCCTTCCCTGCTGAGCTGAGCTGCAGTGGGGACCCAATGCTGGGGTCCCTGAACTGTGTTTTGCTGAGAGACTTCGACTGTGATCGTTCTGGTGTAGACTCTACTGTGCTTCCTGAGGGAACAGCCTCTGCCAAGACAAGGGGAGAATGGGAAGAGGTGTTGAGCTGCTTTTGCATTTCCCTGAGCAATATTCATACTAAACCAGCCTCTTACTCTCCACATGAGCTTAGGCAGCCTCGAGAGTGCCCTGTGTCGTAGCCGGCTCCCACAGGACATGGTTGAGTCTCGAGCAGCCCCGATCCTCTGCTGCACCACAACCTGGGCTGCATCTCCCACCCGTTCCCATCTCGGTCAGCCTGGCTGGAGGCTTCTGGAGCTTCGGGGGTCCGGAGCTGCACGTGAGACAATGGTTGGGCCTGGGTTAGCAGCTCTAGCGTTGCAGATGGTTTGAGTTAGCGCTCAAGACACATTAAAGCCAGCAAGGGTTTATATTTAGCTGGATTTCTTTAAGAGGAAAGCCTTTTATCCTCCTGGCTGGTCATCCATCAAGCCCTTGGGAGGGCGGGTCCGTGTCTCCAAATAGATCCCATGGACAAGCAGCCACTGTGAAACCACATTTCCTCCTGGGAGGGCCCTGCAGAGACGGGCGCTGACTGTGGTGAGGCTGCTGGTCGCCAGCGCCAGAGCCGCCCGGTCACGGGAGCTGGCAGGGGTACAAAGCAGAGGCAGGGACAGAACCAGCTTGGGTTCTGTCTTGGAATCATGGCACTTAAGCTGCCTCGTAGCCTTGATCCTACAGTTCCTGCTTCTACTGCCTGGGATGAAAATTACAGCTGGAAATTTTCATCTCATTTTAACCAACAAATAACACTCAGAGCTGATCCAGTCAGGAATCTGGCAGCTGCCGGGGTGTAACTGTTGGTCTGCTGGAGGGACAAGCGGTTGCATCGCTGAGGTGGAGTCCCCAGAGATGCTCCCTGCAGCTGGGGGCAGCTTTGCTCTTCCTCAGGGCTGCAAGACTTTTGCCATCTTACTGGTCCAAGAGTCACAGCAAGTTCAGGTGGCAGCTAAAGGGAGGATGCTGATGATGAGGAAGGTTCTCTAATGCCATGCAAGGTAGCTCTGCTGCAGAAGCCCCTGGAGGCCCAGCTCTGAGCTGGTCACCTGGCATTCACTGCCAAACACAGCACTCTTGATGGCTTTGTTGCATTTCTGGATGCTCAGGTGGCCCAGATACATCATTACCATGGGAAGCTTCAAACTAACCACCCTAGTATTCCTCTTGGGAAGGCTTGCACTGCCAGGGTCCTCCTGACACCACTGGGGCATCACTTCAGCCACGGCAAAAACACTCGGTGTAGGAGAATCCTGCTGTCCAGGACAGGAAAAGCTACTTGGCTTGGACCCACCTTTTACTCATGCCAGTATAAATTTTGGTGGGTTGACTTCAGATTTTTATTGGCATTTATGGGAGGGGAGCTGGACCCCGTTTCTGTGTTTCACAGCCCTGTGAGAGCATGAGTGCATTTGATCATTGCCATTCCCGTGGATTTCCCGAGGACTGAGTATCCCTGCTGTGGGTTTAATTGCCCCGGTTGGATTGGGAACCCCAGATGGTCCTGGTTCACTCCAGTGACTGCGGTTCCCACCGCACCAGCACCGCTCTGCCCTGGCAGCAGCCGAGGGTGAGTTTTGAGGCTCCAGGGACATCGATGTCTGAAGCACCTAGGGCAAATCGCAGCTGGGGCAGCAGGACCCATCTCAAAATGTACTGCTGGTGCTAAAGAGGTTCCCTCCCTGAGAAACTACCAGGGCACTTGGGAGGGACTCTGTGTGTGCACAAGCAAAACCCGTTTGGAACTGGAACTAGTCTGAGATTAAACCATTTCCTTTGCTCTCTTTCCAAGAATGAACTTTATTTTTCCAGTTGATCTGAAACAGGGAATATTGGGACTTGTTTTGGTTATTTTTTTCCCTCCTTCCTTGTGTCTGGATGCTTTCCCAGAAAAACACAGAAAATGAAACATTTATTTTTCTTCCCAGTGAGAAAGTTTCTTCTTTTCTGGGAAGAGGTGCAAGGGTCGGACTAGAACTGCTCTCATCCCTGCTTTGTGAGGAGCAAATACAGACCAGAAGGCACAGCCTGGCCCCACAGCCCAGCGTCTGGTGCAAAGGCTGAAGGCTGAGGATGTGAACACAGCAGATAATCTGCACTTGTGACAGAAGAGCGTGCTCATTCCTGGCAGCTCCGCGCACTCGGAGCCCTTCAGGTTGCAAGGCCTCTGTGCGTTGGGAGATGAAAAGGAGTGACTTTCCCTTTGGAGGAAACAGGGAGGTGCATGGGCAGGAGTACGTTGGTTTAGCTTTCACTGGATGAAGCAGTGTTTCAATTCCAGTTTCCGGGCTGGACCCAGTGCCAGGCCAAGTGGGCGCCGCAAAGGAGGCGTCCCTGGCTCCGGATGCTGTCGCCATGCCGCCTCCTGCTCTGCTGGGGCCGTTCAGGGGTTTAGTCCCCAGTTCCTTCCAGGGGGATGACATGGAGGCTCTGCAGCCCCGTGCCCGTTACAGATCCTTGCCTTCCTGGGACGCAGATGGTGCAGCTTCCTGGGCAAGGTAACAGCCCAGGACTCAGGAGGCAGAGCATCCCCTCGATGCTTTGCTCCGGTGGTTTGCGTTCCAGGTTTCCGGTTTCATGTCTCACCTTTGAGGTAGGGGCCGTCCCTTAGCTGAGGGCCTGGAAGTGCCTCTGCAGTGCAAAGGGCAGCAGTGGTACCAACCATTCCAATATTATCCTACAGTGCCTCAGAGCAGCTGACAGTGGCCCAGCCAGTGCACGGGTCCAGCTCTGAGGACCACACAGGGCTGTGGCGCCTCTTCCCTGGGGAGCCCATCCTGCCTTGGCTCCCTTCTCTCCCGGCACAGCTCGCTGCCACGGCCAGTGCAGCAGAGGAAGGGGCTGACAATTCTGTTTTGCTCCCCACCTCCGCTCTCCTGCTTTGAAGACCTCCCAGTAAGTAACCCAAGCCCAGAGCTGTGGTGGCAGATGCTGCTGGGGAGGAGCTTCCCGTCTCTGAGGCTGTAACCGCCTAAGGACCCAGCCTCTCCATCCCCACAAATTACAGGCTCCTTCCTGCCCTTTACAGCCAGCAGGGAAATGGATGAGAGAGAGCCCGGAACGACCCCCCTGCCACCTACCAGCTCCCGCGTGCCCCTCCTCTCCTTAAGCCCCTTATCTCGGCTCTGAGAGGAAGCTCTCAGCAAAGCCAATGTGGTCTCCTCGGTGTGTGTGTGAATTAACCACCCCCAGGAAAGGGCTGTGCGGATGTGCAAGAGCTGGAGCCGCCAGGAGCTGGCTGGAAGCTCCAGTTCACCACAGTCTCCCCTTCTTCCACCCTTCTCTCCGAGGGCTCAGACACAGGTGTGCTGTAACACCTCCGCAGGGGGTGAGGAGAGGGTTTGAAACAGAGGTTTTCCTAAGCCATATCCATTCTCCAGGCTCACTGCTGTGTAAAATCACCTTGGAGACAAGCATAATCACTAAAAGACAGAGGGTTTGGGAGCTCTCAGCAGTACCTTAATTCAACTCTCGCTGAAGCCAGTGGGAATTTTCCAGTTGCATCCTCTTCCATGGCAGCAGAGAGGAGCCGACACCGACACTGACTTGCAAGACCTTTTTGGCTTCACACCAGCAGGGCTGCACTGGCTGGACAACTGGATTAACTTCAAGACCACCAGTTGTGGCTATTGATTGCCACTTGTGGGCAAGACTGCCTGCTTATAGAGTGGGGTAAACATCTAAAGAACACAAAAGGAGACCTTCCTCATCCTCTGGGTGGAGTCAGTGGGCTGTCAGTAGGGTGCTATGGCTAGAACCCAAGTGCTGAACCCCTAAACCTGTGTGGTTGTCCACCAGGCTGTAGATTTTATGTGGGTCTCATCCTGATCTGTGCTCGCTTCCCTCTGCTGACTGGCAGGCGGCTGCTGGTCGGGAGGAGTGTCCACAGTGTGACATTTGGGCAGCGTGTGCTCCTGGCCTTTCTTATCCTGGGACCTTCCAGTCCTGGGACAGAGCGGTGTGAGCCCTGACGCTTCAGTTCTCGGGGAGTTCCGCTCCCCAGGCTGATTCCAGATGGAAAGATTAACAGAGAGAGCAGGAGCTTTCACTGTGTACAACAGCTCCTGGAAAGAACCGGCATCAGGAAACAACAGGCAAGCAGTGCTTGAGCAGTGTTTATGTCCGTGAGTGGGGCTCATGGACACGAACCTGGCCGGCAGCGTGGGACAGCGCCGTCTGCTGACTCCAGCCAAAAGGAAGGCTCCACGCCGTGGCCAATTTGCCACGTCCTTTGGTAACGTGCATGAGCTTGATTACCTTCTTTGTTAACAACTTGCAGTAGTTATTTATTCATAAAATCCGCTTAGTGGGCCATAAATTCACACAGTCAAACAGCAACAGTGCGGAGATTCATTCCCTTCATGTTGCCCCAGGGTTCCCCTCAAGCACGCGGCCTGTGTGGAGAGGAGCCCCCGGTGCCCCGGTGACGGCGGGGCTGAGTTTCACTGACTCATCACTACCAGCCACATCCATATTCCCATTTCAGTTCGCCAATTCACGTTTTATTTAGCAACTGGCGTGACTCACCCCTGGGATGATGACAGTGGGGAGATGAAGCGATAGGGACATTCAGGGCTCAGTTTCTTGGGGCCAAACACTTCCATGGTTCTTCGATTCCACCGGGGCGGAAGGATTAGGTTTGCCGTTTTCCATTGCCCCAGAGAGGGAAGCCTGGATCCCTTCAAGAACGCACAGAGGGAACCTCAGCCACCGCTGGGGCAGGAGAGAGGAGGAGGCACGGAGCACAGAACCCGTGTGGCAGAGCCTGTGCCAGAGCTGTGCAACATCAGTTACAAAACATGAAACTGGGCTGAACTTTCCTGGTTTCAGGTTTCACATCGCGCTTTGGGCTGCGGCCAGGCACCTCCAGCCCAGATTGGGGAAATTTGGGGGTGACTTCCAGCAGCTCTGGCAGTGTCACTTGAGTCTTGCAGGTTTGATATTCATCTTAACAACTCTTGGTTTTGGAAATCAGCCTATTGAACCTGCTGCTTCATCCAGCAAACAAATTTTTGGTCATCAGAAAGCAGAAAAACCTCTCCAACCCAGCACCCAGTGTGCATCCTGTCAGCTGAAGAGGGAGAAAAAAGGAGTTTTAGTAATTAATGTTAAGAGTTGGGGTTGCTTTGCCATTTTGCTAGGCTGATGGCACCTGATTAATATGGATGGGACGCCTGTCACCAGATGTGATTTATATTTTTAAAGAAACTTAACCAGCTGGAACTAATTTGTATTCCCCTAAAGGACTTATGAGATGGGCATTTTCATTAGGACTGAAACATTTTCCTGATTTCAACTATATTTTTACTTCAAGAAGCTTCATCCTGACTTTGTTGACGATTTTATTTTTGTAAGAACTATCATCTTAATAATACATTTTATTTGTAGGAGAGTTTTCTATTTGTTTGTACTGCACTGTGCCTTGTTTCACGTTACATTCTGATGTTCTGGCACAAGAAACTTTCAAGGAAAGTCAATTCAAAGACCAAGAACCTGTTTTTCTCTGGCTTGGGATGTAGTTTGGAGAGGAGTGGTTTGACATCATTTCCCACACAGTGGCAATCTGCTCTGCTTCCCCAAACAAGCTTTGTTTGCATTTCCTAGGTCCAGTGGGATCCTTGTTTGAGGGCACTCCTCCCGGCAGCTTCATCCTAACCTCTCAACCTCAGCCTTTGCCTGGGAAGAGGTCGGCCCCTCTTCTCCTGGTACCTGTCCCCAGGATCAGAGGCGAGAGGTCCTGCTCTCCAGTGTTCACTCAGGGTGACAGGTAAATGCCTGTGGCTTTGTTCTTCATGACACTGTGGGATGTCCCTGCAGTGCCTCCTGCCATTTTGCTCCAGCTCCCTTCGACCCTGCTCTGCTCTGAGCTACTTCAGACCCGGGGGAGTGGTTCAGCCAGGTCAGTAATTGCACCCTCCTGCAGCTCCCTGGCGGTGCAGCCCCTCTGAAGTGACTCAGGTATCTGCTTTACGTCTTCGTGTGTCCCCTGTGAGCACAGAGCCTCAGGTGTCCTTCCCTTGGAGCCAGCCCTCACCAGTGGTTCTGTTCTTGGTGGGGAGATGTTTGTTACTTTTGTTGGAATCTCTAGCAAGAAAACAGGCAGGAGTTGGGCAGGGAATGATTCTGCAAAGACCAGAGAGACTGTGCAGGGCAGTTTTAAGAACAACATTGCTCACTGTAAGTTGCAGCCCCCCAGAAAGCACCTCTCTGCCTCCTTGGTGTCAGCAGGGAACCTCCTGAGCTGCAGAGAGGGCTCAGTAGCCTCTCACCAGCTCAGTCTGAGTGCGATTCCCACTCCCGTTTCCGCTCCCAGGATGACACCAAGGTGAGAAATCGATAATGGTGTCATCTGAGGTCGAAGCTCTCGAGGGCTGCCGTGCTGCGTTGTGTTTGGGTCTCCCAGGCATTATTGCAACACACCCTCAGTTCCAAAAGCCAAAAACCAGAAACGTGGCTTTGATTATTCAATAGCAGGGAGACGCTGGAAAACAAGGGGCATTTCCACGGCTGTGGAAAGCAGGTCCTGGTTCCAGGCATCGCAGGAACTGCACCGCCTAGTCAGCAGGATGAAGGGAGGGGAGAAGGCAGGATTGCGAGAGGGGTTGTGAGACAAAACAAGGGCAGGGACATCAGCGGGTGGAGCCCAGCTGAGACAGCAGAGCGACTGCCAGGGCTGCTTTGTGTGGTTTGCACCTGAGTTTTTAGGAGTCTCCTGGTGGCGGAGAAAGCTGTAAAGGTGTTGGGCAGGTGAGATGCAGCAAGGAATGGTGCTTCCTCCCTTGGAGAAAGGTGTCTTTGGTTTGATGTTATGACAGATAGCCCTCAAATCATGGTGACTGAAGCAGAATTATTCTTTGCTGTTCTTTCTCTGAGTGCTCAGCTCCACAGGGTCTGTGAGCAAAGGCAGATGTGCTGTTTTGCTGATCTGAACTCATCTCTGATGCCAAACTCGCTGGAATCAACAGGGAAACATCAATCTTTCACTTTCACCTGGGCCTCAGGTTGGCTTCCCTTGTTCACCTGCTTTTGTGAGCTGATAAGGGACAAAGAGAAACCTTCACAAGTAATTAAGAAAATGTAAAGCCCTGATTAGGGAAATGCAAACCAGCAACAAGTTAGGAGGGTTCCAGGGGGGTCAAGAGGCAAAGAGAGGCTGAACTGATGGTGAACCTCCAGGATGGTGCTACTGGACAGACAAACTGCTCCACAGTTGCACTTGGTGGCTTAGGAAAAAAGGTGAATCCTTACTGAGGTGCATGGCAAGGAGTGGGCAGTGCGAGGGCCGCGTGTCAGAGTGAAAGAGCACGCGTGACGCTGGGATTGCCCCCTGCATCAAGGCAGTGCCTGTCTACTGCGCGGTCACGCTGGACCCTTCGTTCTTGCATTTGCCTTCAGGGTGAGACAAACCATTTTCTCCAGGAGGAACCAGAGTGCAACTCTGGGACATCCTCTTTTCCTGCTTTTCCACCAGCGCCTCCTCCTGCGCTGGGGCCGTGGCAGCTCCCGACAGGGCTGGGACATCCTGGGGGAATGTGGGGGCGGTGTGTGGGAGCCTGTGCGAGCAGGGAGCCGGAGCGCTCACCTGCCTGACGTGGCAGCCCTTGACGCGCTTGCTCGAGGATGGATGGCTCGGCTTCTGGTGGGCCAGCAGGGAGCCGAACCCAACAGCCTGCTGTCTTCTCCTCCCAGCCCACCTCCTCCCTCCGACTGCGAAAAGCACCGTACCCACCACCCCTCCCAGCGCTGGCACTCCGCGGCTCCTCACGGATGTACCCACTCTGTCAGCGCCTTGGCAGCCGTGGGTGCTGCCGCAGGGGCGCGGGGGTGTGGTGAGCTGGAGACGCCCCGCTTGTTTATTTGGTTACCGTTTTGTGGTTTTCGAAAGGTGCCTGCAGGTCTGCAGGAGAATCTGCTGCGAGCTGCGCCTCGCCCTGTTCCCGTCTCCTCGGCGGGCCCGGCCGGTGCCGCACGGGCTCCGGTTTCCATGTGTGAACATGCGTGTGTGTGAGAAGGAGCGAGAGCAGAGGCTGCGCCTCGCCGAGCTGCACAGGCCACTTGCATTGCCTGCACGTTCAGCTTCACCGTGCAGCAGACAGCAAGGGCTCCCAGGCATCCCACGATTAACCCCATCCCCTCCAGAAGCTTTTGCAAGGTTAGAATGAGGAGAGGACTTAACTTTCTTAATGACTGTAAAATCCCCCAGCAAGGCTGGAAGAGCAGGGACTCCCAAAGGCTGGACTGCAGAGTCCAGCTCTACAGCTGCTCCTCATGGTTTGGCATAAGAAACAAAGTGGATTTAAAGCATAAAAGTTCATTGTGGCAAGAACTGCAGTTATGAATTTGCGTGATGCGGTGGTAGCTCACCCCTGTTCGCATTTGCTCCTCTTACCTGTGTGATGATCACACACAGGGGCTTGAGCTGAGGGCAGAGATTCCCTCTGATAAAAACTGCTCAGGCTGCAGGAAGCCATTGTCCACCTGGGAACTCCCTGGAAAAGACAAAAGAGCGTGGTCATTCCCACTCGTGGGGTTGAATCACACAGGGAAGATGCATTTCCCATGGGCCTCGCGGCTGAGAGGTGATGCAGGCTTTCTCGTTCCCTCTGGAGAAAATGAGCCACAAACCCATCCTTTTCCTCTGTTGCAAAACACGCTTGCAGCACCCCTGACGTGCATACCGTTTGGGTGCAGGCATGCGCTGTAGCAATGCCCAACAGCTTGGTGACACCTGATCCAAAGGGTGAAAACCGAGGAGCCATCTCTGCTGGGCTGGAACTGAGCCCACACGGTGCATCAGGTGCTGATCCCTATGGGGAGCAGCAGCGCCGTATCAGCCAGCAGATCCCAGGAGCCACGGTGGGTTGGGAGTTTCACGCTGCCTGGAGGGGAGAACCCCACCTACTGAATCACCCGCCATGCTTGCTGAGCACCTCGCTCTTCCCCATGCATCTCCCACTGGAGACCGACCCAGCCCAGCCCTGCTAAGCTGCTCTGTCCGCAAACCCCACACACGAGATCAGGCGCTGATTTCAGACCACGTGCAGGGAGCGCTGGGGGATGCGAACTGGCTGCTTCATGGCAAGGCCACTGCTTGGACACGTTGGCCTGGTGTCCCTTGGTCCCCGTGCAGCATCAAGCTGCCGTGCCGTGATGTCAGCTCTGAGAATGAGTAGCAGGGCTTCAGCATGGTTTCAGGACCCATGACACTGAGCCAGCTGGCAGGGAGGAGAAGGGATGGTTCCTGGTTCCTTATGTGACAACCTGCCTTTTCCTCTTGTCTGGGCAAAAGCAGTTGGCATCTGGGCTTTGGGCTGTGTAGGTGTCACACGCCCTGCTCTGCAAGGCAGGATGGGCATGGAGGAGGTTTCTGATAGCACCCAGGACTGCTAAGTGTGGAAAGATCTTCTGTTGGCACTGTTGGCTCATTCAGAAATGTGGCACCTTTAATGCTGGTTTAATGTTAACCTAGAAGGGAAGTTCTACCACCTACAGAGAAAGCCATTTCTTCCTGGGCACCAGCTTTGGATCTGCTCTTTGACTGCTGTAGGCATGAGACAGGCAAGCCCTTCATTCGTGACCCGGCTGTAAGGGCTGTTCAGAGCAGGCACGCTCTCTGCTTTGGCTTTTTGCAGTGACAGCAGCGCGGGGTTGTCGTCCCTTCGTGCAGATCCCAGGCTTTACTGTTCAACAGGCACTTGTAATACGACTGAATAAACATTGCACCTGACCAACGGGCCTCTGGCTACAAGGAGCATCTGTGCTCTGTGAGCCGCACCAGCAGAGCCCTTGCGTGGGCCTAATCCTGCCTCCCTCCCTTACACGAAGCCATTGGGCTGCACTGGGAAAACCAGGATGGGAAAGAAAACTGGAAAATCACCTGCTCTGTTTTGCCCTGCGGCCCTGAGGGGCTCCTCGTGCTCCTCATGAGCTGACGGAGCCTCTCCTGGGTTGTGGGTTGGGTGTTCGCAGGGTGCTTGTTTGCTGTCCTTACAGACGTGCGCAGTGGGCAGGGGTAGCGTGGAGGGATGCGCGGCTGGGGCAGTGGCAGTTTGGGACAAGAGGGGGCACAGCCACCAGAAAGCAAGGTCAGAGGCGCTGGGGGAAAACAGAGGTGGGAAAGTGGCTGAGCTCTTAGCTCTGATCAGCATCCAATATTGATCCTTTGTGTGGGAGCCAGACCCGGTGTCTGCAGAGGAATCGGGGTTCGCTCAGGACCCACCCAGCCTGAGTCTTCCTTCAGGGTAGGATGGAATCCATCGGGTTTGCCTTCCTGGCAGGGCCAGGCCCAGGTTGGGGCTGTTCTCCTGCAGGGCCCGTGGGCAGGAACTGCACCAGTTGGAGTTGTTTGCTGTTTCTGTGCACAGACTGGCAGAACAGAGAGAGTTCATCCTGGCTGGACATCCAGACTGAGATCTGGCAGGACATAAGGGGAATGCTCAAAGGAGAAGAGGGCCTGAGCAGGGAAGGCAGGGGAACCCATCAGCGATGAAGCAAGAAAACATTTCCCCATGCTGGAAAGCAGTGAAAGAGCATGATTCCTTTGTTTTCTAGTACTGTGTGGTTTTCTTGCACAGGTACCTGCTGTGAGTACCTGACCAATTCTTTAATCCCCACTGCTCTCCTGTAAATCATGACTAAGACAGAACTAGACATGAGAAAAATCAAGCTTCTTTGCTCTTCCATGGCTGTGCAGGAGTCCCCTGGCGTCTTCCTTGGCTTCACGCAGTTCTCAGCTTTGGAAAGCTCAGACCTGCGATGGGACCTGGGTTGCCAAAGCTTCTTGACTTCACATCTCGTGTTCCTCCAGTGCCTTTCTGCCAATGAGCACAAACACACTTTGAAAAAATTGGTGTTTCAGCTGTGCTGTGAGTGAGAACAGCACTGGTTTCGTCATCCCCGTTCAGAGACGAGTGGAAGCAGGAGGCGTTTGCTTGGTGCCGTGTTGTGAGGCGGTGGGACAGCCAGAAACACTGGTCCCCACTCTTCATCCCCATCTCAAACCACTGAGTGGCACTCGCAGCGATAACTGAGAACAGGATCCAGCGACCAGGTGCCCAGGCCCTTGGCCGCGAGTCCCTCAAGCCAAGAGCAGAGTCCGACATCCTGACTCCCAGTTCCCTTCCTATCTCTCACTCCCACCCACGGCTGGAAATAGAGCCGAGAAGCCTTGGCCAGCAGCCCCTGCCCCAGCCACCAGCACCCCCCTCTCTCCCCGTAGAACATGTTCAGTCCCAGCAAGAACATCGTGGCTGCCCGCGAGTCAATTCAAGTTGTTTTTCTGGTCGTGTCCTTAGCGCTGCCCACTCCCAGAGCAGCGCTGGGTTTTGCCCTTTCATCCTTTAATCCCGAGCCTGGCAGTAGGTGGGGAGGGAGGAACCATGCCGGGTTGGGAGCACAGGGAGGCATTGACAGGGGGGCCAGTCCGGTTCATGAAATCACGTCTGAACCGGGCAGTGCTCTGCCTGGTGACCGAGCGGAGCAAAATGACAGATGGCTGCTTCCTTGCAGGCTGCAATTTAGCCCTCCTATTGCCATCTTCCCTGCAGTTAATAAGCACCCTGCCTGCTCCAGGGAGGCTGTGGCCATGGGATACGTAACCCAGAGAGACCCGAGCTTTCTAGGATTCAGGGGAAGTGTCTGGTAGGAGCGGGGATTGGTCAGGAGCTGAGCCAAGCGTGACCCAAAGAAGTGGAACTTAATTTGGACTCTCAGAGTTACTCATGGCCGATGCTCTGTGCTCAGCATTGGGCCTGATTCATCTTGAACGCTGTGTGAACTCGTCTTTGAAGCGCTGCAGAGCGGCTGGTGCACAGCAGCCTCGTGTCTCTGCTCCATCCCAGGCCTTGAGGAGGGCTGGTGGGGGCTTGCAGGGCTCAGTGAGAGGCTGCCTCACTTTTGGAGACCAAGAAACCCATAGCAGAATCCTACCCCATTACATTTAATGACAAAACACCCCTTGACGCTGCCGGGTCTAGAATCCTGTCCTGTTATTTAGTTCTTTATTGTGCTGCCAACTCTCACATCTGATGGTATTTGCCATTTCTTCTCTGGAGCCAGGTTCTCAAGTGGTGCGATGGCTCGGGGAGCTCAGCTTTCATTTAAAACTGAAAACTGTGTTGCCAACCCTCATTATGGTGTAGAAACCTGAGAAAACATCAACCCAAATCTGTCCCTGGCTCCGACAGGCACTGAAGGACGTGGTTCCTCCGTAGAGTCCATAACCAGCTCTTTGGAGACAAAACGATTTGGGGCTCTCGGTGCGGTCTCTGAACACAGGTACCTGCAGGGCTGATTTTGTAAAGACGCTGCGTATCCTGGTCCTACCAAGGGCCATGGGTTTGGTTTTTTTCTCTACCATGGAGTCTTGGATTTCAGTGTTTGATATCAGGTACTGTGATCAGAAAATTGTATTTGCTGGCCCCAGTTCTCCCACTGGGAACAGAATCCAAGCAGCCCATCCTGCATCAGCGCTGCTGGTAACAACGGGAATGCCAGGGCGTTAAAGGTTTGCTTGGACACTCCAAGGGGTTTGCTTGAGGTGTAGGACCCCTTCCAGAAGGTGACAGATGTTGAACGAGGGCAGGGACAATGAACTCTGTGCAGCAGAACTGCGAGGTGTCTGTATGGGGAGGTAACGGGAGCCTCTTCCCAGGTCAGGGATTCCTCTGGAGCGACTGCTGGGGCAGCTTGACAGCTCCGAGGCCATAAATCCTGCAGATGAATTTGAGTCAGAGAGGGAGCACTGGCACCTCCTGAACATGTTCTACTGCTGAAGGGGGTTATTTAGGTCTCTGCCACCCACGATGTGTGATGTGAAAGACATCACCCGGGTTCCTGGGGAAACATTAAAGAACGGTGGGGGCTGGCTCCTCCGTTTGCCAATTACAACTGAGCTGAGTTGTGTTTGCAGGTAGGTGCAGGCTCCAGAGAGAGGGAGAACGAGAGTGAGCGCGGTCCTGGAATGAATGCGTCGTAGCCCAGGGCCTCTTTGCAAATCGGAGGGATGATGAACCCAGGCACGGGGTACGGCACCGCTTGGGCTTTGCCCCTCCAACCAGAGGAACCCAGGTTTAGCACAGCAAGTCCACAGCTCAGTCCCCAAGGGCTGTAGGGGCTTTGGCACTGGATCCTGCCCTGCAGATTCCTGCCCACATTAGGAACGCTCTGAAAATTGATAGGTCTGAGGTTAGAAATCAGAGCCAGACCCTCCTGTGCAAAGCGCTCGAGAACAGGAGGAGCAGTCCAGAGCCTGGAGAGTTTGAACAGAGAAATCTGGATGGACCTGGGATGTGGGAACACTGCTCTCTCTGTCACTGATGTGCAAACCAAGCTCGAAGAAGGCAAATGAATTTGCTCAGGGCTACAGGGAGGCAGCGACAGCCAGGAAGTGCTCACATCCCAAGCCCCATTCCACGCCACAGCTGTTCCCCTCTCAAACACCACATTCCCCACATCTCAGCCATCCTTGTTTATGCAACAACAGGAGGGCCTCAGGTGGTGCTGGTGGCTGAGGACAGGAACCCATGGCCTGAGGGAACCGTGGTAGGGGTACAAATTCCCAGGGGATCTGTGATTCTGCCTTGCACAGGGTGAGGAATGGGATCATGGACAGCAGAGTCCCTGGCAAAGGGGAGCGCTGTGGCCAGAGTGAAGGAGCAGCCCTGGGCCGCGCAGGGAGCCAAGGCCAATCCTCCCTGCTGGAGGGGAGATGCTGTATGGATGTGAGGAAGGAAAGAAGGATTAATGAGTGTGAAGGGCGGGGACACAGCCCAGGGCCTGAAGATTCCCAGGCAATAATGGCTCAGGTGTGTACGTATATATTTATATAAATATCTGGGAACCGCTCTGAAGGTTGAATGAAGGTTCAGTGCTTTGCAGAGGGATGACCCTGAGGTTAAAGTGTTGGCCTAGAAACCTGCTCTTCTTCCACAGTTCTCAGCACAGCTTTAGACAAGTTGTTGAGCTCTTCCCTGCCTCAGTTTCCCAACCTCCTGTTTTTGCACTGCATCCCTTTTGATTTGCAAGTTTTTCATGTGGAGAAAACTATTTTTTCTGCCGGTTCTAGATTTGGTAATTCAGGAGCTCTGGACACCAAAGGAGACTGAGGCTCGGCCTTGCTTTAGCCATCTGGATGACGGAAAAGTTCTGGTGATGTCTAACTTGCTCAGTGTCCCTGTAGAGTGACACGAGGGGCTGGGGTTCAGTGGTGGAAGGAGAGGAGCTCCCCGAGGAGCCGCCTGCTCCAGACGGGCAGATGAAAGGGGCAGGCAGAGACAGCGCACTGACAGCTCCATGGAGGGAAGCGTTATTTCAGCAAATCTTAAAAGCTTTGATAATCCCCATCTCCACCCATTTCATCCCCATCTCTTTGAGTCTTCACTGGAAGCCAAAGGTAGATTTCTGAACAGACAGGTGTTCCCAAGAAATGATGTCCCTGGCTTTCCTCTGCTTTGATACCTTTTCTTCTCATCACCCACCCCTGGCAGCGCTGTCACTCTGAGTTGACCACTTTTGTGTGACAGAATGTGCCTGCATTGGCCTTTGTTTCTGCATCCACCCCCTCCTTGGCTTCACACAAGGCTGCCAGGAGCTGAGTTCAGTCTCCGTGCCCATCCAGCCCCTGGTGTGACCACCAAGCCTGGCAGTGAGGATACTTTCACAGCTCCTGTAAAGCACGCGGCTGCCAAGGCAGGGACAGTTCCTGTTGTCCTGGTTTGCATTCAAACGAGGGAAAAAAAGAAACATCTTCAGGCTCATTCCCATTCCCTTTACCCATCTGGTCCTACCTTGCTGGAGCCTTCCCTGCCTTAGGAGGAGGCCCACATCGGCTCTTTGTGGTATCTTCCCTTCTGCCAGGCTCGTCTCCACTTTCATCCTTGGTGCCATGCCCGCCCCCTCATCCCCTTTGATTCTGGGACCTGAAGAGGAGCCCGGTTTAGGGAATGTCTTGTCAAGTCCACCTCCCCCTCCTCCTCCCCAAGGGCCTTCTGCATTGTCTCACTCTGGTGCAGGCTGAGCTGGAGATCAAAGCCCAACCGCCTTTTTTTAGCTCGGGGAGGAATGCTCGATGCCTCCTGCGCCGGGAGCTGTCGCCAGCCCCACGGAGGGTTCCTCTCCTCTCCAGTAACTCGAGCCTCCCATCCCTGGAGGCGGCTTGGGACTGACAGGTGACAGAGCGCTCCGAGCATGCAGGTCCTTCCCAACAAGTCTGACTTTGCACCGAGAGCTCTCATCAAGGATTTGAAGATGTCTGCGGTTAAGATGGGATGTACCTCGAAATGTTCAGCTCTGAAAGAACTTACCTGGATGGAATTAACCCTTTCTAGAGCTTAGTCTTCCTTCTCTGCTCCGTTAGTGTGATGCGTGGCCTCTCTGATTTAATTGTGAATGGTTTTCTTTCTCTCTTTCTCACGCTTGCTCATTGCACAACTCCCATCAGCCCTGACTCCTTGTTTCTAAGACCGCTGTGACATCGCGGAACCACTCATGATGGGTTGGCAATGGGCAGGTTTGCTGGGGTGACAGCAGCGTACAGTCTCCAGCAGCAGACCCTGCAGCTGGGATCGTGCCACCACTGAAACTGCCACCACTGGAGCTGTGAAACGGCTCCAGCGTTTCCCACAGTGGCAGAAGACTCTGAGTCACCTCTGGGAAAAGTCTGCGATCCATTTACACCTTGTGGGTTACATCGAACCGATGTCTTTGGCTTCAAGGAGCACTGAGCCTGGGAGGAGATATGTCGAGTACATAACCGATACCTTCTCTGAGGCAGATTCAGACTCACAGTTTCTACACGTGAATTTTTCCAAGCATGGTTCTGGGCAGGAACTGCTGGCATCCATGGGAAAGCAAAGATGGGATTCCTGAAACCCTGGAGCCTCGGGCAGGTTTTCCGTGCCTCTGTTCCTGGCAGGCAATGCCGTGAGCTGCCAATAAAGCTCCAATAAAGACTGCGCAAAGGGATTGTTGATTGAATGAATGAGAAGGGAAAGGCTTGATTAGAAGAGGAGGAGGTGAACGCTCTGCTCTTATCATGCCCTGATAAATGGAGCCCTCAGCCAGGGACATGTGCACAGTGAAGCACTCGTGTGCATTTGTCATGTTTACGTGTGTTGTTAGGGTGTTTTTCTTTGACTGCTGGAGTCAAATCATTCCTCTGGCACCTTTCCTTTAGTACAGCAAGCAGGGCACCCCTCTCCCCAACCACTTTGATCCTCTTTCGATATGAACTGGGGAGCCCTTTGGCCAAGGGCAAGGACAGAGCCCAATGCGAGGGGCACAGCAGAGGCAAGGGACAGACCTTTGCACTTGGACAGTTTGTGTTCGCCATCCAAAGGACTCTCTGAGCCTCCAAGATGCCCTAACCAGCCTGACATGGCACATCCTTGGCCTGATTTCTTCAGTGGAGAAACTGAGGCACAGAATGTCGCTCCAGGGTCATATGCTGATTCTGTGGCTGAGCAGGGAGCGCAGACGAGGTCTCTGGCCTGCTGGGGCTGTGCTTTAGCCACAATCCATCTCCCTGCCCAAGGCCCTTTCTGTGTTCAAAGTCTTCCACAAACAATTGAGGTCTTTGAACTCCTCCTCATCCTGGTTAAGTTGAAAGTGGAGGCAGGGAAGGAAACACCTTCCTAAACTTAGCCCCCAGCCAGCCAATACTTTTGGGAACTGTGTTTGATTAGGCCTGGGGAGCAGGAATTTGGTCTGAGGTTTGTTAAAGCAGCTTTTCCTCTTTGGTTAGAACGCTGCTCCTTATGAACAGAGAGGATTGGGTGCTGCCTTCTCCAAAGCAGAGCTTGCTCACTGCTCAGGCAGAGTTATTCACCCTCGCTCTGTTGCAGCCCTTCCAGCACTCATTTCCCCTGGGCTCCATCCCTGGTGTTTCTCCATTAAGTGCACAGCAAGGCCAGTGGCCCGGGGCTCCCAGGAGTTGCGCAGAGAGGATGGACCTTAGGAAACGGCTAAGCCTGCCCCAAGGACACTCGCTGCTCCCCCGACTCCTGCAACAAGACAGACAGATCCGAAAAAAAGCTGTTTTTTCATGGGAAACATGCACATCAAGAGAAAGAGTGGGGCAGGACAACCCCGAGCTGAAAGGAGGGGGTGCTTGCTTAATCTGCTGTGCCTTCCTAACCCAGCCTCTCGGTGCACTTCCCCAGCACTTCCCAATGCCTCGTCCTTCCAGCCTCCTGCCAGAGCCAAGAAGGAAAGGACCAAAGCTCGGTGGGAAAAGCTGATCCTGTGGTATTTCCTGCCTGTGCTGGAAGGCAGCCACACGTGAGTCCGTGCGTGAGAGTCACAGCCTAGGAAAACACACGAGGCGGATGGTTCAGTTGGAGAGCTGTGCGGCTCTTTCACACTCCGGAGGCAGGCGAGCTGCCAGCCCCACTCACCCGTGTGTCTAAAGCGCTTTGAGATCATCGTGGAGAGCTGGGGCTGAAGGCAATTACAGAGCAAAAGTGAACTTGGTTTCTTGATGTTACCACATGGACTCCGTGCAAGGCTCTCAGCTGACAAGTCCGTTGTTTCTGACCCTGTGATGTTACATACTGCCTCTCCCAATCCAGTGGGATCTTCCCTAGGCCTTGGGGTCTTTATCCAGAGCCTCAGCTCCCGCATGGCCCAGGCACTAAATGTCTGGATATTGGGAAAAAGGGAAATACTAAAAATTTGCCTACAAATGCAGAGACTGCACAAGCTTCCCATCAGCTTTGAGTGATGCGGGAGCTTCAGGTGTGCAATGGTGAGCAGGAGTGCGGGGAGAGCGGCAAAAGGGATGTGAGAGGAGAGGGGCTGGGTTCTCTGCACATGGAGAAGGTGACTTGTAGTGACCGAGCCATCGAACACGTCATCAAAGTGGTGGGACTGCGCGGCTTCTTGTGTGCCACAATGTCTGGCCGTGAGAAAGGCGGCAGCAGCCACAGAGCAGGGCTGGCCAGGTGGGACTGGGTGTTCCCACCTCTCCCCAAACACCCCAGGAGCTCCAATCGCTGTGTCCTGTGCAGGAGATGTGGGTGTGCATCTGCACACCTGTGTGCCTGTGTGACCTCACCTTCAAAGCAATGAGAAAAATGCAACAAGTGCAATTCCAAAAGGCCAGTGCTGCCATCGGTTCATGGTGGGACACATGCGCGCTTCGAGTGCTTTGGAAAATCTCAGTAACAGATGATGTGAGCAAAAGGAAACTGGGGAAAATAAGGTAGATCTGGCTTTGCAGTAATTCCTGATTAGTTGCAAAGTGTGAAATGGTTGCTTTTTGCAAATAGTTTCTCCATCACAATCCAAACTTTAACTGAAATCTGTCAGCGTTACTTCATGAATTGTGTTCCTGCTCCCCACGCCACATTCTGAGCTGAAAACCAGATTTTGAGGTTTTCAGCTTCATCTTCTCAGCAGATGGAAATGCACATGACTTCACCGCGATGAATCTGGTTGTTGTTGGGTGTCAGCAGCTGGAGTTCTGCTCCCATGTTTTTAAATAATAATAACAATTATGATGCTCTAAAGCTGCCCTCAGGCCCCTGAGCAGAACTTATCTTTTCATCTGTGTTTACACAGCAGTTGGAACAACAGGATCTATATTCTGATAAGGGGTTTGGGTCACTGCAATAATGCTTATAGGAAACATGAGATGATTGAGAAGAAAAAGGGGAGCTTGTAGGAAAATATTTGGAATGCCTTCTCTTTTTATGAATTTCCAAGTCTGTAATAAAAAGAGATCATCAGGTTTTAGTGTAGAAAGTTGCAGCTGGCTCTTGCAAAAACAGTTTGCTATTCCTGATCTAGCTCCCAGTCCTGGGCTGCGTTTGCTGCTCTCCAGGCCGCTGAGATGGCAACCAGAGTCGACGCAAGGAGAGCCCAATGTTCCAGCACCGTTCCACCAAAAGGTATTAGTGTTGATCAAACAGCAGCTCTTGGGGAATGGAATTTTTAAGCTCCAGCATCTCAGTATTTCTTACAATTAACCAGGAACATTTTACTGAGTCTTGCTGGCACACAGCCAGGTGGAGAGAGAGCTGGTGGTGACAGGCAAAGGGGAAGCACTTGGTGCCTCTGTGCTCTCCATGCTGTCGATTGTGGGTGCTCAGCCTGTTCCCTAGCCTTGCTCCTGTTCCTTATCCATCACCCGTTACACTAGCAGTACCGGGGCAAGTTTAGGCAGCTGCGCGAGGGCTCTTGAAGGATGGTAGAATGCCCAGGTCAGGCAGCGCCGCGGTTCCACGCCACAGAAAGTCCCTGTCACAGCAGCAGAGTTTTGCAGGGTCGGAGCAGGGAAGTTTTGCGGGGGCATAAGTCACTGCAGAGCTGCGGGGATGGCACTGCCCCACCAGTGCAGCTTTTGGCTTGGTTGTAGGTTTTCTGGCTGGCTTGGATAGGACACATCCCTCCCCAGTGCCTTAACACTTCCCAGTCCCCTTCCCACTAATTTAGGATGCTGGTTCTTCCCTGCCTTGCAGGCAATGCGGTCGCTGCTGGTGCCGTGTGCAGGTTTGTAGGCACCGGGAACCTGGTCACAGCAGCCAATCCTCACTGTCGATATTTACCCCACAGGCACCCTGTCAGCCCTCTCCCGTGCAGCGCTGCCGTGTTTGCACCAACAGGAACAGCCTTCCCCATCCAGCAGGTCTGGTCGCACTCCTGGGGCCCAAGGGATGACTTCCCTTCACTCCCCATCACCGCAAGATGTCTCTGTTCAGCTGCACCAAGGCAGAGCCCAACATTTTTGCAGCAGGATGGGTGGGGGGAACCAGCCAGAGGAGGGAGATCTTGTTTGGCTTAGAGGGAATTAGGGTAGAAAATCTCAGCAACTTCCCAAAGATCTCAGACTTGATCTCACTGGCGTCCCCTTTCATGTGCCGTGCTAAGCTCCTCGGTGGCCACACCCTCCTCCAAGGAGCCGTACATCCCGCTGGCACCGCCGCCAGAGCCTCCCAGAGCTTGAGGTTTCCTTCAGAAAGACTTTCTTGAAGTCTTTGAGCAAGCAGCCTTGCTTGGGGATCACATGGCTCTGGACGCCTTTGCATCTCCCCACACGTCTGAGAGGCTCCATGGGATCCTGCGTGGTCTAAAATCGTTCCTCAGCAGGGTCCTTGGTGAGGAGGAGCACGCAGGAGCTCTGAGGTCCCCAAGTCCCAGGGAGCGGGAGACCCAGAGAGCCCGCCAGCAGCCGCATGGTCCCACCAGCAAGAGTCAGGGTAGAGGACAGTGGAGGCTGTTCCTGGGCACGAGCTGCTCCCATGAACGCTACAAGGACAAAAAGCCAGGAGGTGGAAGTTTTTGGTCACCTCCTTTGCTTTCAGGAGGTTCCTTACAGGAGGGCCCCCACTGCCCTCGCTCTGCAGCCCTAGGGCAGCACCTGCCCCGTTTTCGTTTGTCAGCACCACTCGGTGCGCTCAGACTGCGAACACCCAGGAGAGGGACCGGCCGGGTTAAACAGTCCACGGGGCACGATGCCACGTGGCTGTGTCATTCCTGCCTCATCCGCGTGTGTGGGAGGGTGGCAGAAGGAGGAGGTGTGCAGCTGACGCGGGCGCGAGGGGTTGGCAGCCCAGCTCAGACCCGGCTAATTGGGTCCTGGGGGAGAACAAAGAGCACAGCATTATTGGGCGGAAGGCAGGTGGTCAGCGCTACGGGTGCCACCTCTGCTGTGAGTGAGGAGCCTGATTTAACTTCTTGCATCCAAAGGGTTTCCGTGGGGCATCCTTCGGCTTATTCCGCACTGGAGCAGGGAGGTGCAGAGATGCCTGAGCCACAGGAGAGCAGCCACCCCCCAGTCTCAGCCTCTCCTGGACAGGAGATGGTGCTGCCACCCCTTGTGGCTTGTCCTGGGCCAGCTCTGGGCACACACATGTTGCCATGTGGCCTCTCTCTAATTCTACCTTAGTGGTGGCAGCAGTGCCCTGGTGGCAATTGCTCCAAATCCCAAACTGATCAGAAATGGCCATGAAGTTCACTGTGCTGGAGTCCAATGGCTTCCACTCTTGCTTAGAGATCTTAGCAAAAGCTTTGGGAATGTGCAGTCTCCAGCGCTGCCTCCACGGCTCAGAGCCACCTCAGTGCTGGGAATGAGTGATGCCTGGGAGTGGGAAGAATGACTTTGACTTTGCCGATCTTTAGGATGAGAGGAAATGGCCACAAGTTGCGCCAGGGAAGGGTTAGACTGGACATGGGGAAGAATTTCTTTACTGAAAGAGTGGTCAGAGATTGGCACGGCTGCCCAGGGAGGGGGTGGAGTCACCATCCCTGGAGGTGTTTAAAAACCAGGTAGATGAGTTTCTTAGGGACGGGGTTTAGTGGGGAGAGAGGCACAGCTGGACTCTGTGATCTCAGAGGTCTCCTCCAACCTTAGGATTCTATGGTTCTATGGTTCTGTGATCCTCTCGCAGCAACAAGAATGACGAAGTCCATCTCAGTGACATCCCCTTCCATCATGTGAACACCAAAGAACCTGGCTGGAGTGCAGCTGTGGCTTGGGGAGGGGATGTGGCCAGGACAAGGTCCCTCACATCCATCTCAGCCCCAACACAGCATCGCTCATCAACAGGCTTCAAAGTGGCTCTGAGAAGCCAAAGAACTGCAGAAAGTGAGGTGACACACTCAGGTACAGCACAAGTGGCAGTAGGAAAGCTGAAGCCTGACCTGGGTTCTGTGCTGGAACCACTGGGCAGCACCGTCACAATATTTACTCCTTACTCTGGGCCTCAGTTTCCCCATTTGGATGCCGTTCCAGCCTGCATATGTAAAGGAGGATAAGTGGGATGAAAAGCACAGCCCACATCATGGAGAGCACGGCCTGTGCACGATCCTGCTGTGCCAGTTTGCCGCTGTGGGATCAGATCTTGCCAGCTATGGTGCCCCCGGGAAGTGCCAAGGCTGGCACCTCCGGGGGCCTGTTGGAGGGAGCTTCTTTGGGAAATGAACCTCCCAGACTCCGAGATGAGCTAAGGGGATCCAGGCAGAGGGTGCAGTTCAGACTGTGTCTGGAGCGATGTTTTCATTCCTGCTTGGTGCAGCACACGTGGTAGGGAGAACCTCGATAGGTGGCCCTGCCGGGGTGGAGGATGTTGCTGGAGTGAGCATGAGGTGCTGAGAGCTCTGAGGCAGCTGAGCAGGGCAGCCTGAGCAAACAGCTCCTTGGGGAGAGGAGCCAGGGAAGATTCTCTGATCACTGCCTATTAAAGCCATGTGGTGCCGAAACCCTTATTAGCACACACAGCCCTAATTGTGGTGTTTGCGTGTGCTGTTCTGTACTTGCCTTTCTAACAACGAGGGAGCTGACAGGAAAGGCAGCAGGGATGCCCACGGCAGTCTGGGCTTGGATCAGCTGCAAAGATTTGGATTTCTGATAAGGTGAAGCTGTGGTGATTTATACCCCTTCTACTTCCTTCCTCGTGGGGATGAAGACATCTCGGAGGAGCCCTCTTCTTCCCAGGACATTCTTGGGTGATCTCATCTTGCTCTGCCTCTGCCCGTGCCGGCACCAGCAGAACCAACACTTGTGCTTTGCCCATGAGCCCAGCTCCGTGGTGGTGGGGAAATTGAGGCACAAAGAAGTGAGTGATGGGCATGAGGGTCACCCAGGGTACATCAGGGACCTGATCCAGAGTGGGCTGAGCTCATGGGAGAGACTTAGTGTCTTCAGCAGGCTGTGGATGGGTGCTTGGACACAGAGGAGTCCAGCCGTTCCCGTCTCTTCTGCCTCACATTGTGGAACAGGAGACAAAGGACCCCTTTAGCTCGTGGCATCCATTGAACACAAGGAAGCGACAGATTTGGCCACTTGGGAACTGAGCTCAAGGTAGTGGAGCACAGGCTGGAGGTGGAAAACCTCTGTGACCCCAGGCACTTCCCCGCGTTGTCTTTCTGGACTCCTCCTCAAAGTGAGGGTGATAGGGATAAGAATATTCCCTTTGTCTGGGGAGCCTGGCAGCCTGGCAGGGCTGGGCTCTCTGCGTGAGCGTGTCAGTGCAGTGCTCAGCGCAGCGGGGCTTGGAGCGGGCTGAGGGCCCCAGGCGCTCTCCTTACAGAAATAATAATGAAGCATGGCTGGAGATGAAGTTTAACCCAGCATGAAAACAATGCATGGGGTTCATTAGGAGGCACTGGAGCCCCAGAGAAGATGAGATTGAGTGTGATCTTACTGGTTTCTGACTCATCTTAAAAATGCAGTGGGCTTCCTAAGCTTCAAAAATACTGGGACCTTTCCTTCACACCAAACCTGAATGTCTTTCCTGAGAACATCACCCTAGCGTTGCCTCCTCGTCTTTGTTAAATTCCCTCTGAGTGCTGCTCTCTCTTCTGCAGATGCACAGAACCTGTCAGAGGAGAAACCTCAGTCTACAGACAGGCATGGTCAGACCTTAAACCCACCCTGTGCCATGTGTTTCCCTGTGGACTCTGATCAGAAAACACAGCTTGTGAATTATCCTGCAACTGAATCCAGAGCCAGGGCAGAGAGTGTCCAGCGTAGGCACAATGACTTTCTACTCAAGAAGAAAGAAGCTCCTTGGAAGAGCGACTCCTGCGTCCTGCTGAGAAAAGAACTTTAAGGGTTGGGGACTTCCCCTGTGATACCCAGAGCAGAGCTCTTGCGCCTGTGGAGCATCCTGCTCCTTCCAGCAGCCAGGACAGCTGTTCCGAGTCCCGTTGAGATGCTATGGGGAACATCCCCATCCCTGCAACGGGCAGAGCTGCTTTGTGGGAAAACGAACAAAGCTTTTCTGGTGAAAGCAAATGCATCAGGAATGATGTTTCAGGGCATGATGATCAAAAGAGAGACCAAAAACTGCTCATGAAGTTGGAGTGAATTTGGCAGTTCAGTTTGGAGAAGGCAGGAGGGAAAACCTGGAGGGAGTTCAAGTGTTTACTTTGTTTCAAAAAGATCAGAAATGAAATTAATTTTGGGGGGTTCAAAGCAGTGTTTTGATTTCAAATTATTCTGGGATTTTTCAAGGTGAAAAAGGCAATAAAATGACTGGAGGTAAAGGTTGTGCTCCAGCACGGAGCAGCTTCCCTTTTTGTTCAGCCAGCAAAGAGAGGAATCTCATACAGGGGCTGTGATGTGGAAGAGGGGAGGGGGCTCCCGCCCAGCTCATGTGCAAAGACAAGGGAAAATGTTACAAACCACCTCTACGGATGAGAACGCTGAGAGAACAGCCTGTCCCAGGCTGGGACCCCCAAGCACGGCTGATGCCATACCGTTAATGTCCAGCAAACACAGAGATGTTGGTGTCCACTTGGGCAAGGGAAGGAGCAAGGGCAAGGTGTATTCTGAGGGCTGAACCCACCTGGAAAAGCATCTGAAAGAGGCCGCTGCCTCCTGGGAACTCTGGAAATAACCAAGAGGTAACCAAAGAAACACCTGACTCACTTAAGGTTTCCCCTTCTAACGGAAACACCCTGGCAAGGCCCCAGAAACCAGCTCCCAGCTCAGGCCAGAGGCAGTGGGAGCAGCGTCACCCTGGAGTCCGGCTTGGCTGGGAGGGAGCACTGCATTGGCTTTTTTTTTTGTTTTTCCCAATGCTTTTAAGTTTATTGGTAAAGAAATGCGACTCCTCTCCATAAACATTTGCATGTGTGATGGTGTGGTGAGATGCCAGCGCTGGGGTGGCTACCGCGGGATGGCCATGTGGTGCGGCAATTCCGTGGGGCGAACGCATGGAGCCGGAACGTGGGTGCCGGGGTGGAGCTCTGTGGCTGTGGGGAGGGTGAGGCCAACCCTGCAGGAGGGAAGGCGTAGCGAGACCTCAGTCCCAATCCTGTATCCTCCCCAACTCTTGGTCCATCTGTGCATCCTACGCAGAGGCAGCAGAAGGGCTCTCCTTGTCCAGGACTGTGGAACAGAATGCTCCCAGCCAGCTCGGCTCTCAGGGCTGGGGAGTGGGCTCAGACGTGGGCTCAGTTCTGGTACCAAACTTGCCCTCTTCAAGCTCACCTGAAACCTATTTATCCCCAGCTTCACACCTATGTGGTCATTTCGTAATGGCTCTGAGCCTGCCAATCCCAAAGTCACTTCAATCCCAAAGCCAGAGGAGTGGGTCAGCCTGGTACCAAGATGGAATAAATGCATCCAGGCTGGCAAACCCGGGACAGCCCCGCGCCAGCGTCACCGCATGCCTCCCAGCCGTCATCCGCGTGGCTCAGAGCAAGGGTGGCCTCTGCCAAACACACAAGCCCTTTGCATCACGCATCCTTCTCCATCCTGAATCCCCGTGGTTCATCCCAGCCCTGCATCGCCGGGGGCTGGTCCAGGTGCAGAGGTGACATCCGAGGGAGGAGTTCCTACACTCCGGGTCCCACTGCTCCCCTCGCCCTCACACCCTCTCCTCTTTCTCAACCTCACACAAACAGACCGTCCCCGTGCTCCGGTTCGGGCTGCAGCCCCGACCTGTTCTTCCAACCCACACCACTCTGGCACCTTCAGGATTTAGGAGCGGTCTGGCCCGGGGCCTTCCCACTTCACAGGGCACCTCGTGCCCTGGAATGCAGCTGATCTGGCTCTCGCCTCCCTGCGAGCGCTGGCCCAGGCTCCTCCGCGGAGCCACCCCGGAGCCCTGGGCTCCCTCTCCGCTGCCGCAGCCCTCCCAGGTAGAGCACAGCTCCGGTGGGAGAGCGTGCAGAGGAGAAGGAGGCATTGAGCCCCAAGCTGGTGTCTGGGGGAGCTTGCCCAGCCTCTCCTCGTTATTTCCAGAGAGATGGGGCTCAGAGGAGGAGTTTGCTGGGACTCCTGACAAACCCCGGATTCGCAAATGCTGACAGAGCACTTCCAGCCCTGCTGGAGCCCGGGGGTGTGCGGTGCTGTGCAAAACCAGTCCCTTTCGTGCCAGGCTGCTCCTGTGCTCCTTCAGGACTGGTTTGTGCACAAGAGAAAGACAGTTTCTCTGTGACAGCACCAACAGCGCCTGCCGGGCAGCCCGGCCCCGCAGAAAGGTGTGAAACGTAACTGCGTCAGGTTGCCATCAGAGATCGATTTACTGCTCCCAGCAAGGTGCCGGAGAGAAATTCCCTGGTGGTGATGCAAGGTCAGGCCATGGAAACTTGCAAGACTCTTCATCCTGCTGGAATGAAGAGCAGCTTGTCAGCTCCCCTGGGCCAGGGTGGACACAAGGCGGTGGTGGACACGAGGCACTTGCACAGCTCGGAGCAGGCGGTGGGGCAGCTGGACAGGCTCTGAGCAGGGTGGCTGGTGGCATTGTTGAGGCTGGGAGGGGACAGGGAATGACGATGACAAAGCTCAGGAGATGGTTTGGGTGTGTGGTGGAGGGAGAAGGGCTGCTGGGGTCTGGACACCATCCTGCAAAGGGCCACGGCCAGCCCTTACACCTGGGTTCCCTTCTGCAGGTGAGGAAACAGGGACGCAAAGCAGTGTGTCACTCCCATCCCCATCATCCACCCACCAACAGGCACTGGGAGGAGACCCCAGCTCTCCAAGATGGCTGTAGCACCCTGGGAGGAAGCAGGTGCTGAGAGGGCAGCAGGTGCTGCCCCACAAGCGAGGCTGACACGGGCTTGGCAGCGACAGCGGAGCAGGTGACGCTGGGGGAACCAGCAGTGAATGTGAGCAAAAAGGAGAAACCACCGCGGTGGGGTCTGGGCAGAGGAGCCTGAGCTGGGAGTCAGCCCCTGGGCATCACCTGAGCCGGCAGCCCCTGCTCTCCTCCCCTGAGCCAGAGGCCAAGCCAGGACCGGGGAGAGGAGCAGGAGGGAAGGTGGGAGCCAAACAACTGGGTTGAACGTGGGGGAACAGCACTTTCGGCTGCAAAAGCTGGATTAGCTTTCTGTGCGCAGAGAGCTCTGCACGAGTCGTTTCCCTTCACCGAGCGCTCACTGGGGTTGTAGCACATGGCTTTTGCTGCTGCTCGGAGCCGTGCGTCTCTGTGTGTGCGTCCTGATCCATGTGTCACTCCTGACACCTATGCGCTGGCATCTCTTTTGGGTCAGTGCCACGTCCTGGTGCTGCTGCCCCTCTGGAGGAGGGGACCCCGGCCTTTCAAGGGGGTGCAAGGAGACGCTTCCCTGGTGCCAAACAGGTGGAGGGCGAGGGCTGAGCCTTGCCCAGCTCCTGGATCCTGTGGGCTCGGAGTCAGCTGAGGGGGCTGGTGAGAAGGTGACAGGACCCTCCGGCAGAGGCAACGTCTGCACAAATCAGACCTGTTTTTTTCCCGCCTCTCACCCACCCTTAACCGCTTTGCCACAATATCAACAGCGGAACCGCCAGCCCCAGATCCCTGCTGATAAGGATCTGCTCTCCTAATTACTCAGCAGCCCACAAATCCAGCTTCAGTTAAGCCCCTGAGAAGTAGATACCCTGGGCTACCTCTTTTCCATGTCCTTCCTCCTCTTGTCACAGTATCACAGTATCGTAAGGTTGGAAGAGACCTTTGAGATCATCGAGTCCAACCTATGGCCCAACACCTACACCTGTGGTGTGCAGACGAGCTGATGCCAGGGCTGATGCTGGCAGAGAGGTCCACGCTCTGGGGCTGTGAGCCAGCTCCCAGACATCAGAGGTGCAGGGTGGCTGTGGGACCCTTCGTGCTGTGATCTGGGAGTAGCTCTGCACATTTCCCTGCTCCCTCGCGGGATGGATGGGGATAAGGAGAGGCCTGGGTGCCTGAAGCCATGTAAAGCCCAAGGTGCATGTCCGGGGCAGGGGACGCGTGTGTGCAAAGGAACACACGATCTACGTGGGCACACGGTGCCCCTGCAGAGAGGGTTTGTGTGTGAGGGGACTCAATGACAGGCAAAGCTCAAGGCAGCAGCAGCCACATGCTGTGAAAACCAACTCTGTAGCTGTAGCTGGATGTCACTCATGAAGCTGTAACTTCACCAGAGCTGCTGCTCAGGTCAGAGGCTGCAGCTCGGGGACGGCTTCAATCCTGCTGTGACACGAGGCTGACAGTGCCCTTCTGGGATTCCTTCGGTGCAGCCTGAAGGGGAAAGGTAATGTGAGGGCAATTAATGGCATTACCTACCAAACGCAGAGTTCTTATTTATGTGTGGGGTTAAGTACTCACTGGCACAAAATTGCTGTGAATCTCGTGTGCAGAGAAAGCACCCTGGTGCTGAGCCCAGCCTGAGTGTAAACGGGGCTGAACCCCCCGACTGCGCTTTCCAAGCCCTGGGCCGCGCTGCCATAAGCCGCAGGACCCCATGGTGTCTGCGGGTCTGAGCAGGGATCTGGGGGGGACCGGTGCCCTCTTGGTCCCTCACCTTCCTCGGATCGGGAGCTGATCCCTCGCCAACTCAGGTCCCAGAGCAAACCACGGAAGAGGTTTCACCCCAGAAATACAACCGGTGTTTGCATGGCTCCTGGCTCGGCAAAGCGGCCGTGGATCCTACAGGATAAAGGGACTGGTGGGTTTTCACAAGGAATGGAGTGTGCTGGGAAAATGTCCCAGGAGGAGACTCGAATGCTCTCGGGAGCTTGAGGGCTGCTTGCCTGATACCTTCCAACTAGTGTGAGGTCTGGATTGCTCGGAGACCTCAACATCCCCCACCGCCAGGCTTTGTGTTTTCAGAGCTCCTTTCTCAAGCACTGACCAAAGGCCTGAGCTGCCCTGTGAGCTCAGCACCAAAGTGCCAGGTGCTGGGCACCTCGGGTGCCCTTGGCCCCTGCCACTGGGGCCAGGAGTGGAGCCTTTGGCCCCGTGGCCCTGGTGCTGAGCTGAGCCATCCCCTGTAGATGGCATCCCAGCATCTCAGCTGTCCGTGCAGGGATGCTCCCACTGCTCCCAGAGGACCGCGGATACCTGTACTGGCCCTAGAACAAAACCCACTGCAGGACACGCAGCATGGGCTGCAGCTCAGCCCAACAGCCCCAGGGTCCCTGGCAGCCTGTGCGTCCCCGATCCCGGGCTGCTGCAAGGTGCTGCTCTCCAACCTGAAATTGCAGCGTGGACGTATCTGGAGGAGAGCATTAAATTACGGCTCAATCCCAGATCAAAACTCCTGATTGGTTTTGTTGGTGGACTTAAATTGCATCTTTGCTTCCTCTGGCAGAGTTTGTCTACCTGGGGACATTCAGGAAGGTTAATCTGCATTCACTTTGAAAGTGGATAAATTAAACCACATTAAACATGCTCATTGAGAATTAAAATAGCTTTAATGTGGTTTGGTTTAATTTACTTTGAGAGTGTGTTGAACTGGATTAAATTAAACCCATTTTAATTCTGAAATCTGAATCATGAGTTTAACGGGGTTTAACTGATCAACTTTAAATTCACACTTTTAATTAATTTGAATTAATTTTCCGAAGCGGCTCCATGTCGACAAGCCTGGTAGAGAGGGAAAACTGCAGAGACACAGCCGGGCTCTGTGTGATCACGTTTGCTCTCTGCGGGAACGCTGATGCTGGGGCGGCTGCTGGGGCGGCAGCGTGGCAGAGATCGTCCCAGCTCCAGACGAGGAGCCAGCCCGTATTTTAGCCCCCTGGAGCCCTGGGCCAGCACTGGGGCAGGGAGACGCAAACATGCAGAGCCTCGCCAGGCTCTTGGTTTGCTGGGGTTTGGATCTCCCCCAGAACGCAGAAGGTATTTAAGGAAACGCCGTCCTCTGATCCTCCTGTGGGCAGTGGTGGGGCAGGAGAAGCCCTGCAAGAACGTGCTGGCAGTGGATTTTGTGAGCCTGGTTTACCGATTTTGAGGTTTTTCTTTTTCCTTTTGTCCCTCAATCCAGAGGCCTCATCCCCCTCTGGGGCTGCTGGCGGTCATTGCGCAGCCCCGGCCGCCTCCTGCGTTCCTTCCATCTGATGGGTGGCTGAGCTGGTCACCGCCTGGGGTTCTGCCGACCTCGCAGACCACGCGTCCTGTCTGACCAGGCTGCCACATGTGGCCGCGTGGCAGGGGTGGGGAGGCTGCTTCCTGTAAACAGTGCTTCCCCGGATTTCGACATTCCTGCTCCACAGCCCCAGGTGCCTCAGCAATCCAGGTCACCGCGTGGCAGACACGGGCAGAGGCCGGCACTGAAGGCAGCAGTCCTTGGGCTCCAGCGCTGGCCCCACTCCTGCCCAGCTCCGCAGCCCTGGGCAGAGCTCACCCCTTCACTTCCCCACCTCCAGAGGGAAGATGGCATTGAGATGGCCATTATAGGAATTAATTAATGTTTGATTAGTTCTTTGGAATTATAAAGCACCAGAAAACCATTAAGGATTATTACAACCCAATTTACCTCGACGTTGCTGTCCCTTAGCGCGATTCCCCAGTGCTCCAGGCAGTTCAGTATGGATGCCTGAAGCAAAAATCAAAGATCATTTTCCACCCAGTTCTCTTTGTCTCACATGGACAGGATCTCCCAAGCTGGCAAAGCTTAGGTTGGGCAAATCCCTTACTCTTGGGAAGGCGTTGCTGGGGCCCTGGTTGGATCAGGTCTTCAGCACCGAGTACAGAGTTTGTGTGTGCGTGGACAGGGAGCACGGGGCAGACATGTGATTTCTGTGCTATCACTGGGGGGAGAAGCAAGACCACGACCCAAACAGAGCAGCAGCCAGAGCCCAGAGGAGCAGCGCTGTCATTTTCAGGTTTTAAAGAAAGAGCAATGAATATTACTGAGATTTGCATGAGGCCAAGAGTGAACGCGTGGAGGAAATCGGCTCCTGTTGCTCACTCCCGTTCCCTTCTTGGCAGGTTTGCTCTCCTGTATTTTCATAACCATGTCACCTCCTGACACGCAATAAGGAGCATGGGATCCTTGTTTGTTTTCCATTCACCGCAGCATCATTGGGCAAGGACGTCCCAGGGGCAGCGTGTGACCCAGGGAGTGTTCCCCACGCTCCGCAGCAGCACTGGCTGGCGGGGCCGGGCACCATGGCAGGCGTGCAGCAGCCTCTCCACCAGGTGAACCAGGTGGGCAGGGGAAGGGATGCACCACACCCTCGGTGGGCATTCGCATCGCCAGCTCTCCCCAGGCTTGCAGGGCTCTGCCTGCTTGATTGGGGTTGGAGGGACGCCCTCCCTCGATTGGAGCCAGGCCAGTAGCGAGGGAGGGCAGTGGTGAGGGGTGTGGAGGAGAGGGAAGGGCTGGCATTTCCATCCAGCTCCACAGGGACAAATCTGCCCTTCCCTGGATGCACCAAACAGCCTCTCTGACAGTCTGGCAGCATTCAGCGACGTTCCTTATGACCTCTTGCTTCTCAAACTCTTCCACAGCAAAGCCTCGGTGTCCCCGTTGCTCCGTGACCGCAGGAACTGCTTCCCTGTGCCCGGCCGGGTCTGGAGCAAAGGGGAGGAGAGGGTTTGCGGTGCCACAGTTGCCTGCAGGGAGCCAAGGGCAGAAGGAGCTGCCCAGACTGTGGCCCCTGTTTAAAATGTGAGGTGTCAGCATCCGTGGGGAGCTCCTCGCCCCACTGCCTCACTGACTGAAAAGCATCTTGGCAGGTCTGATCTAACTGATGTCCCTGCTCTACACCTGCCTCTCCTCATCCTTCTGTTGCAGGTATTTGCTTACAGTATGACTCACAACTGTCTTTATTTATGGTGTCTCAATCCTTTCCATCTCAGTCCTTTCCTTTTGTCAATCTTCTGTTGTCTCTCTGTCTCATTTGGATGACAAACCCTTCCAGGCAGGATCCGTATCATTCCTAATCTCTCTAAAACGCCAGCCACTAGTTACAACGCTAGATAAATATTTAATGATAATAATTGAACTTGACAGTAACAATACTCAGCCACACTTGCGTTTTCTAAGCCCTTTCAGACACGGGCTAATTAATTAATTGCAAATTTACCAACAGGATAATTAAAGGATGCCCTGGCTGAGGGTGAAAATACACTGAAAGCAGTGCAGGGTGTTTGGAGGGATCACCATAAATCACGGTGGGGAAGGGAGAGCGGCAAAGGCTGCTCCCTTCTCCCGCAGCCGCCTTAAGCCCATGGAGTGGGAGGTCTGAGGACATTCTCAACCATGTGGTTCACAAATCTGGACCCAGTTCAGGATCCTACCCCTCTCCCACCTCCCTCCCTAGTTGCATCATTCCTCCTCCCTCCCCTCAGGGAGAGGCAATTAAAATAGTTGGGTTTGATTTTTTTCTCTTCTTTGAAAGGCAACCCGTGCCCTTTATTTGATGTAAAAATTGTCAGATTTGGAAGGCAGAAACAAGCTCCTTTCATCCCCTCTGAAAGAGCAGAGCAGCCTCCCCACGGCCGAGCTCTGCCTCATGGGGGGAGCCCTGTCCCGGAGCCGCTCTGATCCCTTCATCTCCCCAAGCGGGAGCAGGGCCACTGCTGCCCCATCTGTGCCACGAGGCGAGGGGGCGAGCAGGCGCTGGCGGGATGGGCGCCTGTTCAGGGTGGGAGAGGTTCCCCCTGGAAAGTGGGGGTTCCCCAGCGAGGGCTCACTGGGCCACAGGAGCGGTGTGGAGCGGCCAATCCAATTTGTGAATGAGGCTGGGTTTAAATGTTGCAGCTTTGCAAAGCTTTTTCTTCTTCTCCCATTCAGTATTTTTAGCCCTATTTCTCTGGCTTTTGGGATGGGAACACTTCTGCCTTGCGAGCATCCGTGCCACTTCCTTTCCCAGCTCCCAACAGGATCTGAATGAGCTGAAAACTGAGGCCCCCAGCGATTGCTGCAACATTTAAACCCAGCCCCATTCACAAATATATTAGCAAATAAAAGAAACAAAGACGGCTCTGGTTGAACTTTGAGATCTTTGTTTTGTTGTTTCTCTGTAGGATTTGGACGTCAATCAGGTATTTATGCAGATGTTCATAATCTTTGTCATTTTCCCTCACTTCAATGCTCGTGTTTGTTCATATATTTCCGGAAAGTAATGGGGGAAAGTGAGTTGCCCAGGGCCACGCTCGGAGTCAGTGGCAGAGCCAGGAACATATCGCTCACTTCCCACTCCCGTGTTTTAACCACAAGATAATCTTAATGAATAATAATAATTCATGTAAACACCGGGCCAAGCTCATCCCAGGAGCAGCTCCGGTGCAGCAGCTGGCGGCGTATCAGAAGCAAAATTATCTGGTGCGTCGACTCTCACTCTGCTGGCTCCCTCCTACACAGGAGGAAGGTGCATGGGTGCAGTGGATTTCCTCTTCTGTCCTCCTCCCTCTCGTCCCAGTTCACCGGGAGAAGCGAGGCCCATGCCGGGCTGGATAGGACGGTGATTCCAGCCAAGCCACTCCTACGTCAGCTGCTTGGAGCCCAGCGTAATTGTTATTTGTTATTGATGTTGTGGCAGCACCAGGAAGCCTCAGTCACAGCTGGGTTCACGCTGTGAACACAGCATGTTCTCCCTGCTGAGCAAACCCGATGCAGATACCCTGAGGAGCATCCAACCAACGCGGCAGAGGACGGGTGGCAGTGATGCCAGTCTGCACGGGAGCCTGGGGTAACGTGGCAGTGTCTGCATTGCCTGCAGGTGCCCAAACAGCTCCGGCCCCTTCAGAGCAGCACGGATGTGCCCCTCCTCAAGACACTGGCCACCAGCTGCCGAGTGACCAGCACTGAGGTCCCGACCCTCCCTTCGCAGGCAGAGCTGTCACTGGGATCTTGCTGGTGGCAGGCGGCAGCCGGCTCTGAGGGGCTGATCTGCATTTTTGGGGAACACAAACCAGATGTGGAGAGGCCGTATGAGCAAAACTGCCTGGCAGAAGGTGCTGAAGGTACCAGAAGAACGAGGTGTGCAGGAAGGGCCCAGCCGTGAGGAAAACTGGTTATATCAGAGCTGGTACAGCCTCTTGAGCTGCCCAGGCGCTGCCCCAGCCGGGAGAGCCATCCCTGTGTGCCAGTGCAGCACCAGGAGGTTTCCTTACAGCGGGACTGATGTGCCTGCAGTGCCCTGGACACGGGTGTGCACGGGGCTTTCGTTGTCATTGCCTTTTCCTGAGTTTTCGCAGAGCCAGGGAGATGAGCTGTGGCTGTGGCTGAGGGTTCTGACCCTGCAAGCACTCAGGTCTGCGGCTGCATCCAAACCAGAATGGGAGGGGAGAAACCCCATGGTGACACCTAAGAAAAGGATTACCCAGCAGGGTGTCGCTGTATCTACGCACCACACCTGGTGGCTCAGAAGGCCCCTTCCCACATGCCCAGTGGCAGCTGGTTTCCCCTCCCACCCCGCAGGTTTGCTCTGATTCTCATGGGACACCTCCTCCACCTCTATTTTAGGGGTTTCCTCTTGGACCTAACCTACAGATCCTTTTAGCCAGGAAAGGCAAGATTCACAGTGGCATCGACGTGCACGTTGCCCCTTCCTTATTAAAATCTTGGGGGACCCCCTGGGGAGCCAGAAGCCTCTGCACCAGCTGCAGGTTGTGCAACTGCCTTGTAAAACACGTTCCCTGACTCCTCCCTGCACCCATCCTGCCACCAATCCTGCTCCTCGTCCACTGCTGCTGCAGCCGCGATGCTTGAGCCCTGTGATGGCTCCAGCTTCACCCGTTACCGCTTTACCCAGGGTCCCAATGTGAACAGGGAAAAGGTTTTGTAAGGAGTTTCCCTGTACATTGCGGAAATGGCCCGTGGGAACATCCAGGGAGGATTGGTCAGGGGCACCAGTACAGCTCAGCGCTAATCCTGCCAGCCCGCTGCTCCTGGAAGAGCAGCAGCACCTACAGCCTGCGTGACCACTGCTGCTCCGGATTCCCTTTCATAGCACCGGCTGCAGCAATTTTTGATATGAAATGCTCCCCACAGCAGCAGCAGCTGCCATAGGGATTCTCTGACCCATCAAACTCCAGCACCGTGCAGGAGCGGATGTAACCCAATGGAGATGGGGAAGGAATCTGGCAGGAACAGTGCCACCTCAGTGATGCCAGCCTGTGAGCAGAAGTTCTGTAAATCCTTTCCCATATGAGCAGAGCCAGCACAGATCACAGCTCTTGAGACCCAAAAGCCTTTGTCTGGCCCTTTTCAGTGCCCGCAAGGGCCAGAGCAGTGACCAACAGTGGTTGGTGCTCATCCCTCTCTCAGGAGAGCCAGCGCTAGCTGGCATCTCTCCTGCCCGGCAGCGACTCGTCCAGCCCTGCTGCATCTGCCCTAGATTTTCTCCAGGTGCAGGAACACCCGAGTGTCACACTGACCCCTCTGGCTGAAGGGCTGAGCTGAGCTACCCCAGGACCTGGCAGGATGGGGCACCACGCGTGTCACATAGCAGGTGCACGGTGCAGCACATCCAAGGGGCACAGCCGGGTGGGTGGCAAGCCAGGACTCGGAGCCAAGGAGCCTTCCTGGGCTGGGAGGCAGCTGGAGTGCTGCAGAGCAAGGCCTGAGCTCTGCAGACCTAATGGAAAATCCAGGGCAGTCCATGGGAGACTTTCCACGAGCGTTGACGTATTTTGGGCCCAGCCTTTGATTCTGGAGCTGGTCACAAACTTCTCGTGCTTTTTCAGGTGTTTGCAGACAGGATTTTGTTTCAGCTGCACTCGCAGCCTGATTCACTCAGAGAGCGCTTCCCCGGGGACAGACACCTACAGCCGCGCTGCGCCTGTTGTCTGCTCCGGGATGCCCATGTGGAGCCCATCACCCTCGGCATCCCCACAGAAACAGCACCCGCCCTTCCCCTCTCTCCGGGTCATTCTGTCCAGCACTGAACGTTTTTCAGTGAAAGAGGGAGTCACAGGCGTGTTGGGACACACACCTGGGCACCGACTCGTCTCTTTAGGTTATTGAGGCTGCGCATTTGTTGCGTGGTGCTGTTGAACAACACTGATTAAGGGCTCGGAGGAAAAGCTGAGTCACGGCAAGGGCGTGCTGCTACTGCTTAGCAGCCAGGGAGCCGCGCAGGGAATTTGCCTGGCACTGCCTCACAACACGTGAACTTCCATCCTCATGTGACACCCTTCAGCAAGCGCTGTGCTGCCGACCGTGCTTCCTTCCTAGATGCCTGCCCTCAACCAAAGGAAAAGGCAAAAGATCCTGAGAATCCTGCTCTGGCGTTGGGCTGGGCATCCTCAGCCTCTGAGACGCAGCTCTGTAGCTCTGATGCCCTCAGAAAATCCCCATTTCTCCATTTACCCATCTCAGGGGCCTTGGTTTAAGGCTGTCCCAGGTGTTTGTGTCAAAAGACTTTTGGAGACCTCTTGCACAGCTTCTGAGGCTGAGGTGGGTACCAGGGCTCAGAACCTGGAGCCCTATGAGTTACCCAACCACCAGCATCGCTCCTCATGGTGGAGCTGAGGTTCCATCCTGGAGATCTGAATTGCAACTGCAGCTCCCACAACGTGCGTGTTCCTGCTCCATCTCGGCCCTGCTGAGCAGCAGATGAAGGGTGAAGAGAGGGGGCAGGGAGGCAGAATTTATGTAATTACCTGCAGGAACCTTTCTGCCTCTGTGTTGAATGGAGAAACCAGAACGCAGCCAAGGTTTCTGCAAGCTGGGCAAACATCCCGACCAGAGAAGGCTTTCTTGAAACTCCACTCTTCCAGGCGGTGCCTTTCTTGGCTGTTGCTTTGGCAGCACCCGGCCAGAATGTCTGGAGGCTGTTACAGGGCAGGACTGCTGCCTCCTCTGTTTTCTTATGAAATACACCCACAAAGCAACCTGCAGAGGCTCCAGTCTGCCAAATCAAAGGGATCGCACTTGTCCCAGGGCTACACACTCAGCAGCATTCCAAGCAAAGCTGCATTTCTAAAACCTGGGCTGCAGAAATTAAAGGCACAGGCAGCCTTTCCTTCCCCCATCCCCACAGACTGGATCCCATTGCATCCCCTCCTGATCTCCCCCGTTCCCCAAAATCATCAGGAACAAAACCAATTAACAACTTTTCCAGCCTGCACCAAAATCCTGGCCCCTGCAGCCACGGTTGATATCGATTCCCCGGCACCGAGTCCCTTGTGATTATGCTCTCCCACACAATCAGATTAAGGCTGGCTCTTTTCCCTTTCCAGGCTTATTAATGTGAAGATGTGGGGTTTTTTAAGTACCTCTCTCTTCTCCTTGATCTTGCCCAGTATTCTCTGCATGGGCAAAGGGCAAAGGGCAATGGGCAAGTGTCACCTCCTGCCAGCAGATTCCTGGCATGAGGGAGGGGACTGGAGCACACCTTAGCATCGCTCTATCTGCAAAGGCTGAGCCCTACTCGCCAGCACAGAGGGACCAGAGAGCTTGTGAAACAGGTGGGAGCTTCTGCTGATTGGGGAAGAGGAGGAGAAATACTTTTTCATGGGGTCTGAATTTCTGTACCACAGGTTGGACTCACTGCCACTTGATTTTCTTCACAGAGGTGACCAAGTTAGGAATGCAGCTTCTGCAGACTCTTTTTAGCGCTCACAAATGGAAAAGGACACTTTCAATGTTCATACCACTCCATATCCTCCCCACTGGATGCTGGAGGACACCTGGGGACCACTTCTCTCCAGGCATCTCAGGTGGGACAGATCCTTCATCCTCCCTGGTCCACTTGCGGACTGCAGGTTCGGGCTCTGCCAGGGCTGCTTTGTGTGCCTCCTTCCTGGTCAAGCTGGGCCAGGTCACTCCATTCCATTTGGCACAAGTGGAAGCGATTCTTCACTTTCTTGCACCTCTGCAACAATAGCACTTTTCAGCCTCTTTGCTCAAGGCTAAATGGCAGCTCCTGGCATGAGGACACATGAAATCTTTCTTCCTATTCTGTGTTTTCTTAATCCTCTTTGTTGTTTGTTTTGTCTTTTCAGATTCACTTAAGCAGCCTCCTGAGTGCAGCCCAGGAGCAGGTACGGTGAGATTCAGCGAGTATTCCTCATTTTCAGAATCCAAACTTTCTCTTGAGAACAGTCTTTGCTGAAGAAAAACACCAGCGTTGAGGGACACACATCACCTGGAGAAGCTTTCCCAGGTGAAAAACGTTGACCATCCAGTTTTCTGTTACTTTAAAGCCTGAGCGTTTTTTCTGCAAGATTTGTAAAGCCAAGTCCCTTGAGGACATTTTGTTTCCTCTTCTCTCTTGGCTCTTTCTTTTTTTCTCCTATTGAAGGTGCAAGAAATTTATCTTTAGAGAAAAGGAGGTGATGGAGGGAAGCATCACAGAGACCGTGCCGGGCCTGCAGCTGCCTGTGACGCCTTTTGCAGAACAACCCTGGAGCCTGTGAGTGGGGATCTCCCAGGACGTCTCTGAAGGCAGCACGTCCTGCCATCCGGTTGGAAAGATCTAAGGGCCAGGGCTGGAGTTTTAACGTCAAGGGTTATAAATGAGTAGAATACTCAACATCTTGCTCAAGAAGAGCCCTAAGGACACAAGGTGGTGGCCAGGACTGCACTGCCACCCTGGCCAGGGCTTGAGCAAGGAGGATGACAGCTTGTTTTCCAAGAGACCCAATGCCATCCATGCTGTTACCCAGCTCTCGCTTCCAGTGGGCTTGCAGAGACTGCAACGGTTTGACAGTTAATGAGAAAGCTAAAAAGAGAGGTCCAAGAGCAAAACCTTTCAGGGCCTTCCAGCAGCCACAAGCGGCAAATATCCCGGGAGAGCTGGACTGTAATTCCTGCTAGCTGAGCATCAAAGGATGCTCCGAAACTTTACCTTCCTGGTGACATCTCTTCTTCCCAATGAAAGATGACCTAGGTGACCTTTGATTGAATGTCTTGATAGTCCAGAAGGCAGGGAGCAAGATAATTAGAGCCATAACATCTGATCACAGGAGAGAGGTGAAGGCAAGGTAGGGGCAGAACAAAGCTGCTTTTCAATAGCGGGTGTGACTGCCGCGCTGGTCACAGGGGGGCTGGGGAGGGGGCAGCAGCAGGGTTTAAGAGGGGGGTTAAGTAGCTTATTTTTGAATAAAAGGTGGAGGAAGCTGGTTGTTATCTTCCCAGTGCCATTCAGACTGCAGGTGTGACTTAATCTCCTGGCCGGGCAGATGGGTGCTCTGGGTGTCAGCATCTCTCCCAAGTCTGCAGGAGACCCTGGTGTCCCAGCTGCTGACTCTGGTGCACAGGTACAGCCTCACCTTCCCATCGGCTGAGCTCAGGGGGTTGTGTTGTTTTAGGTGTTTTAGAGACGAGGAGGCTTTAGAGAAGGGGCCTCCCTGCTTGGCTCAGGCTCACTCCGTGTCCCTGGCAGGGATGGGAATTTCAACCCAAATTTCTCAGATTTCAGTGTCAGGCATTCAAAAGCCTGTAAATCTTTTCTTTCTCCCCAAAATGAAAAGGTCTTTTTAAAATCCACATCTTTGGAGCATGTTCTCGGTGTGCCTAAGCCTCATCTCCAAGCTCTGGAGATGCCAGAAAGACAAACTCTGTCAACAAACATCTCTGGGAGCCGGGGCTCAGAGCTGGTGTGAGAGTTGCGGCACGATTCAATCCACCCTGTGCCCCACTGTCCCACCATCGATTCCTCATGGACATCCTTGCACCTGTGAAGGTCCTTCCTTAAGGCTCATTTTCTCCCATATTCCTTTTTCACAGCTCCCACTTCACCCCAGCCTCCTCAGCTCCATTGGACGCGGTGCTCTCACAGGCAGGGTCTCGCTCCGCAGGCAGCAGAGCCCGGTGCATTCCCAGTGCCAGATCAAGGCTGTTGTGAGCCCTCACCTGGAACCTCACTGTCTCTTTCATTCACATCCAATCTCTTTAGATCCTTGTCTTTTTTTCCTCCTCAAGACAAGAAGCATTAAGTGAAAAATGATGAAAAGCCCCAGTTGTGCAGCTGAAAGCTCCCACTTCCTCTTTGCTGCTCCCTTCTTTCCCCAGTTTCGCCGGAGCCCCAGGAAGAATCCACACAAGTGCAAAATTATTTCCATGCCTCGCACGCCGGGTTCTGCTCATGTTAGAGCTCCATGGCTGCTGGTGCACAAGTCTCTACACAGCTCTCAAACAAATTGGACCAATTTGGGGTGATTAGTCAAGAATTCACATATGGTGCCCAGCCAGCGCGGACCAATTGCCTCCTGCAGCCCATTAGGAGCCATTTAGCATGATGGGCCCATTTGTCTTTGTTGTTAGTTCTGGCAGGGCCAGTGACAGATCTTTGGCGGCCACTGGGCCAACCTCTCCCTGACATCATCGCAGGGGTAAGAGGGCAAGGCTGAGACGCGCATGGAGTCTGACGCAGGCTGATGGATGTCCCAGGGAGCCGTGCCAGGCAGGGCTGGGGGCCTTCCCAGGGAATGGGAAGAGGAGTTGCCATTTTCAGTAGCATCTTGGGTACCAATGGCAGCACCAACCATGGGGTAGACGTGAGACCTTCTCTGCTGTTGGGTACCATGGCCATGCTGTGACAAAGATGTGGATGGGGAGATGGGCACGGACTGCTCCCCAGGTGCTGTATGTGCCCCCTGATGCATATGGAGGCTTGGAAGTTGAAGCCCACGATCCTTGAAGGCCAATCGATGGCCAACGCAAGCAAGGCCAGCACAGGCAGGGTCCTCCACGCTTCCTGAAGCTCCCGCAAACATGAGGAAAGAAAGATAAAAAAAGTGTTGGTGCCAATTGAAACTTTTCTTTCAATAACAAAGATTTCGAGGAGCACCTCATCTCTGCATGGAACCAAAGCCAATGTTTTAATGGCACATGATTTGGGATGGGAAGAAACCTGGAAGATGTTAATATCATAAATGAAATATTTTCATTCTGTGAACTATTGTTGGGATGAAAATGGTCACCTAGAACTGCCACAAGTCTCCATGACTGGTGAGAAATTACAATTACTTGTGTCTCCTACCAGTGAAAAGGTCTTCTCTGAAATGGCACTTACTAAGTTTGACCTGTTTTTAACCTTTTCATAAAAGAAAAAACCAAACTCATGCTACTCCCCCTCCCCAGTAGTCAACTTTCTCTGGCAAAGCCGAGTGGTATTTTAACACTTGGGCCCCTTTGACAACGCCAGCCCGCGAGCCGCTGCGTGCTGACAGCCCCTATTGTGTTCGTCCGGGGGAATTAAGAATTTGATCCAGAGCTTTTAAACTTTTTGGACTGACAGCGACTCTGAAGCGAGACCCAAACAGTGCTCTTTGGAGGGAAGGCAGGGCTGCTAAAAGGTTCCCATCCCAGGCCACGGGGCACCAGGACACCTGGGTCCATTCTGAGCAGTTTGGGGGCTGCTATTTAGCCATCGCCCTGGCAGTTGGGGCTGTTTGAGGAATTGGGGTCAATTATAACCAGCTTTCACCTGCCTCACTTCCACAGAGAACTGGAGCCAGATGGCAGCCTGTAGGACTGGCCTCTCTGTTCCCATCCCCACTGGATGGATGCAGTGTCCTTACACACCATTCAGCATTGGTTTAAACACAACAATGGAGGTGGAACAAGGGAGAAAGGAGCCATCCGTCCTGGTATGAGTCCATCTGCTCGATATCTTACACAGCACTGATCTTTGTGGATGCGAGGACCCTGACCCCAAACATCCCTAAATCCCCTCCTGGTTGTTCCTCCCCATGTTAACAAGGCTGGTGTGTAAGTTTCAGCGATTCAGACTGGAATTTCATGATCACTTTGAGGCTAAACCTGCCATAAACCTGGACCTGTCCAGCCTGCAGCTACTCAAAGGAGTTTTTCAAAAGCACAAGTGGATTTAGGGGTTGTGTGTGGGAATCGGGCTCTGCAATGCCATCTCTGCTTTCAGTAAGGTACCCAGCAGACCTCATCAACACCCTCATCAACATCAATGCCATCCTTTTCTTTATTGTTGCTCTTATTGATGATGCTGTTTCATATTGTGTTGGAGAGCATGGTGAGGCCTCCCCAGGACCTCCCTGTCCACTGCTCAGAGTGCCCCGATGGCATTGCCGTAGGGAACGCTTAGGTTTTAGGAGAGCCTTACGAAAAAAGGCAATGAGTTTTGGCAGGAGCAGCAAATCCTACAGAGAAACTGAATCAGAATTTCAAAGTAAAACTTTGGGTACCATTGCTGGAGAACTGCAACAGGAAGGACCAGCAGGACCTGCAGCTTTGGTGAGGCTGGAATGTGTGAAGGGAGTTGTAACACATTCCCTCCTCCAGAGCCGAAGCCATGGAGTCTCCAGAAGAGGCAAAGCTGCTGCTGAAAATGCAGGGTTGGTCCAGATGTTTGCCTTCCCAGCGGTGCTCTCTGTATACACCTCCCACAAACGACTCCTTCTTCAGCATCTCCTGGGGTATTTGGGTGCCACTTGTCAGATCTTGGTACACCAGAGGCTTCAGACTTTCACTTGTAACTTCAGAAGAGCCCAAATTACCCCTGTGTGCTTGATTTTCTCCTGCCCTCTTGTGTTGTCACTGCACCCTTTGCAAAGGCATTTAAGCAGAGCGACATCGTTGCATGCCTTGTGTCGTCTTTTTCCTTGCTGCCAGAGTGACATAAGAGGCAGTGGCCTGACCCCAGCACAGTCATCAGCTCTCGGCTTTGCGAGCCTCTGGAGTGATTCAGCCGCGCACACACTCCTTGCGCCCTCCCAGGGTGATGGGCACAACAAACAGGCAAGGTAGGCAAAGCTGGCCGAGCACTCACAGCTGGGGCTCTGACCCACAATTCCATCACGGGTGCACAGTCCAGCCTTCCCTGTGTCACCGGGACCTGGCATTCCCCAGCAACCACTCTCGGTTGTGCAAGAAGCAGCAAGAGTGGAAGAGATGCAATTAGCACCTTCTTCCTGAGGGAATGGTCCCAGGAGCAGCGTTGCCTGGACCCAGAGCAGCTGTCCCTGGAGTCAGTTCTTGGTCAAAGAATGTGAGATGTTTCCAACAGTTTGAAAACTGTGTCAGTTCTGAGGAAATTGTCTTTCCAGTCTCTCCAGGTGAGGCAGCCTCTCCCTGTCCTTGATCATGTTGGTTGCTCTTCCCTGAACCCTGTGTGTCTCCACTTCTTGGGACACGGTGGCCAGAAACCCACCACAGTGCTCCAGTCATTGAGGTTTTATAGAGCAGCAAACCAGAACACTCTGGGCGACCCTCAGTGCCCCTTCCTTGCGATGCCCAGCTCTGTTGGCTTTTTGGCTGCCACCTCACATTAAGATAACAATTTCAGAGAGCTGCCAGTGCTGACTCTGAGATGATTCCCTTCCTTGGGCTGTGGCTGCCAGCTCTGACCTCAGCACTCTGGCGGCACAGGTTGGGTTACTTTTTCCTAGGTGTTACTGTTCCGTACATTTAGGTAATTTGCCTGATTTTTGCCCTCTCATTTAGCTCTGTGAGCCCCTTCTGGGATTCCTCACTACTGGTGCAGTGTTTGAAAAAGAGCCCAATGTCCTCCTCCAGCCCTCTCAGAGTGAAGCATTTTATTGAGCAAGTGTCAATTTACCTTTTTATTCCATTCTGTTAGAAATTCTGAAGGTTTCTTCTCTCCAGTCCCTTTAGTAGGACTATTTATTTATTCATTTTTAGTTTCACTGTTTTCCATTAAATCAGAAAAAGAAGGTTTTACTGCACTCTGCTCGTAACATCAGGTCTTGACATAATTCAAGAGAAACAGATCGAGGGGTGAAATTTGGTTTTGGAATGTTTCCATTTTTCTTGTCATGTCCACATTGATCTGGAATGGGGAACAGAGGCGTAAAAGGGAAGAGCCTGTGCTCCTTGGGCTGCTTCCCAGCAAGTGATTTAATTTATGAGCACAAAGCCAGCCCAGCTCTCCTTGACAGTGTCCAGACCTCACCGGGAATCGCAGGTGCAGTGAGAAAGTAATTGGATAAAACTGCTCCATAGTCCCCGCGCGTCCCTTTGGCGAAGTGTTTCCCGTGAACACGAATGAAGTGAGGGCTGAAGGGTGGAGGGGAGCCAGGAGGAACAACTGAGTCTGTCTCAGCTGGCGAAAGCTGGAACCAGCAGCTTCCGCTCCGATTCTGCCCAGCTGCTGGGTGATCTGGGTGGAGCTGGGACCTCCTTCGAGACCGCTGAGGGACCCTGCTGTGGTGACCACAGCTCCCGGAGCAGCCCTGCTCTCGCTTCTCCCTAGCAGCCCCTTGATAATGGGTGACGTCCGGTTCCAAAGAGGACTGGTGCCACTGGAGCTGGTGGAGTTATGCTGGAACGTAGTTAAGGAATTTGGCTGTGTAGTCACGGAGCTCTGATGGGAACTGTCGCAAAGATCTGAGCGAGCTGCTGTCCCATGCATGGGGTCTGTGTTTCTCTTGGGGTGCTGCAGCTGCTGCTGGGGTGACATGAAGAAACAATTTCTGGTGCTGCAGCAGTTGTGGAAAAGACAGTTTGAAGGACCAAATCCGCTCAGGATTGCCTGAAAGTTCTGACTCTGAGTATCTCACAGGCTTAAATAAAAAAAGACAGAAGGCAGGAAGAGGGAAGAGACTGGATTTATGTTCCTCGCCTGTATAAATCAAAGCACTCTGCAAAAACCAGCTGCAGTTTTACTCCATTACTTATGGAGGAAAGCGAATCAAAAGATGTTTAAGACAATGTGTGGAGGCTACAAGTGTTCAAATTAGTGCAGTTGTTCCTATTTTGAATTTTAATGAACTGATCTCCCCTGGTTCAGCTGACGTTCCAGAGCTCGTTAAGCCACACTAACAAGATTGGGTCCCAGCACCCACCCACAGCTTCAAATGCAGTGATTTTCATCTGGGATCCTTGATGTCATCAATGGGCTTCACGTGTGCTGGGGCAGATTTATGGGCTGCCCTGAGCATGCTTGGTGTTTGCAGCTGGGGTGGCCGATGGCTCAGCAGGAGCTGGTACTGCAGGTACCCCTCGAGACTCTCTGGACTTACCTGGGCAACTGAAGGTACTCAGTCAGACTTTCGGCAGGGAATGGCTCACCTGCAGGAGGGAGGGCTGAACCAGGTGAGGTGAATCTCCTCTTGTGCTGGTTTGTGTGACAGCCCGAGGCCCCAGACCCGGACGAGCGCTGTTGGGCAGGCAGGGGCTGTGAGACGCCAGCGTCCTTGCCCTGCTCTGTGGGGAGAGGCTGCAGGGCCATGGCAGAGGCTGCCCAATAAACATCAATGGGTTTGTGGGCTGCAAACAGCTGAGTCCTTCTTCTCTGGACCTCCTGCCAAAGTCAGAGTTTGGCCTGGTCTGACAGAAGTGGATGCCCACTTCCCCAAGGAAAACACCTTCTCTTCTGCTGGGTGCAGGTGAAATGTTCCTGACTTGAAACCCAGCCTGTGTGTGATGACAGCCCCGCTTTGCTCAGCACAGGGGAGCAGCAGAGCTGAGAGCTGGGGTCTGTGCAGCTGGAATGTGCCCACAGCTGCCCCTGGGTGCAGTGGCTCCCTTGTCTTGGCACACAGTGCTCTTCCTGGCTGGCATCGTCCAGCACTGCTGTTGGGGCAGCGTGAAAGGGCTGGGAGACGTCCCAGCTTTGCCAGGGAGTGGGTTCAGAGCCAGCCTCGTGGTTTTGATGAATGAACAGATGAAAGGTGGGGGCAGAGACCTGGGTGAATTCCCACAGGTGGGAAGTCCAGCCCTGTGCACCTCTGGCCCATCCCGGGGCTGATGGAAACCATGTGGTACCGTTGAGGCTGCCTCTACCGCTGTGGTGCCTCCGTGTGGTGGCGGCAGCTCTTCTGGTGCCCTTTCCAGCCAAGCCTCCTTCGTGACACGAGGGTTGTGGGCTGCACCTGTGAGTTGCTCTCCTGGCTCTTGCAGCCCCAGCCGCTGCTCTTCCCTCCGCTGGACCCTGTCTTTGACCTTGGGCATTTGTCACTTGACCAGTGGCTCCTGCCCAGTTCTCCCTGCAGCTTCACTCTGCAAACAGAGATAAAGCCTAGAGTGGTGTCGCCCCGAGTGTCTGTGAGCCGGGGAACCGAGCAAAGGTCTGTAGTGCCTCTATCTTAATCCAGCTGTGGCTGTTGTTGCTTTCAAGCCTTTATTACCTGCCTGATTCTGCGCTCGGATGTTGCTCAGACATCTAAGGAGATGCAAGCTGGCAATTTCAGTGCACTCCTAAACATCTCCTGCAAAACAGCCGCCGGTGCCAAGCCCTTGGCTCCTGGCTCCTTAACCTGTTTCTACTAAGTAAGGAGATTTCCAGGGCGAGTCTGACTTGGCCCTGCAGGAGGCATCTTTTCTCCTGCCAAGGCTTAGGTTGGAGCAGCTTCTCCTGAGCTGTCACTCAGGGAGCAGGAATGCAGGCGAGGCTGCCCTGTGGTTACGGGGGCTCCACCCCAGAGACAGAGGTAGGCGCCCAGGTACCAACACGGGAGACTTGGGGCGCATCCAGGGTTGTTGATGACAGGCACTGATCTGTTCCTTAACCCTTTGCCTTCCTCCCCTCTGGCTGTAGCACTGTCCAGGTGGTGCTGGTGTCTCAAGTTTGCCCTGTGCTGGGCAGTGGGTGGTGTGGGAGCCCTCTGGGATGGGGCATCTTTAACTGAAAGCCAGTGACTGCAGGGACTAGCCCTCCCTCCCCCGTTCCCTGGGTCTAGAGGATGTTTCCCAGCTGGAGGCTGATGTTTAGGGGAAGGGGACCCTGTGCTGTGTTTGTCCTGTGAGGCTGGGAAACTGCAGTGTGCTAAAACATTGAGCTCTTCTTTATTTTTCTTATCACCTGGGGTTGGGTTTTGCATTGATTGCTCTGCTGAGGCCTCCTTGGAAGGCTCCGAGTCCAAACAAAGATGGTGAACTTGGGAGTACTGGGCTTTGATAGCATTAATTGTCCACAAAGCAGACAAACCCAACGTGCACCTTCTTCCTTGGTGAGAGTCCTAGCCCAGGAGTCTGGGAAAGCCTGTCTGTGTCTGTGTTTGCTGGGCTCAGCCATCCAAGTTTCAGTTGTGCCTTTCTTGTGATGGCAACGTCCTGCTGGCCCCAGCACCTCACATCACACCGGAGGGGACGTGCTGGTGGGCAAGGCTGGGGTGAGGAGCTGTGCTGACAGCCTGCAGGGCATGAGCCAGTCTGTGAGCTGGACAGGGCTGGGGCTGCTTGGATGGGGGCCTCGAGCAGAGCTGTCCTGCTGCTGCTGACGACCCCATTTCCATGGGTATCTCAGGGTGACCCTGGCTCAGGGCTGTGCTGACCTGTTCTGGTGGGTACGGTGTAATCCCTGTAACTTACAGCATGAGCTGCTCCTTGTGCTCAGCCTCAAACCCTTGTCCCAAGGTGATGTCATGGAGGACATAGCAATGTCGCCTCACGCCATGACACGCTTCTGCTGACACAGCTTGACGTCACGTAGGCACCGCGATCTGTTGGGCACAGCCAGGGATGAAGGCTCTGCCCTTTGCTGGAAGCCTTATGTCAGCCAGAGGCCCTGCCAATGCCACTGGGGCAGCACTCACACCAGCAGCACCTTTTAGCTTGCTGAGTGCTGACGTGCCAGTTTGAGAGCTGCCTGGTGAGTTGTGCTGCTGCAGCTTGGGTTTCTGTTTCATCCTTGCAACCTGGAAGCTCCATCGAGTGCTCAGTCCTGGGTTTGGCTAGAGGATCACAGAATGGTTTGGGTTGGAAGCAACCTTGAAGATAATCCAGTTCTAACTCCGTGCCGTGTGCAGTGACACCTTCCAGTGGATCAGGTTGCTCAAACCCTCATCCAACCAATGAACAAGGATGGAGCAAGGGCAGCTGGGTTCTTTCATAGGGAGCTCTTTGCATTGCTTGTGGTTCTGCAGGCAGGAGTTCTGCTCAGGTTGAGCGACTCCTTGTGCAGTGAGGCTGACCTGCTGCCTCCTGGTATCCCTTGCCTGGTGGTGGTCCCATCATGGACAACGCTTTGGCTGATCCTTCTGGGAGCAGCAGCTGCCATCTCTCTAAGAGCCTTGTCCTGGGGGGTCCTCGTTCTTTATTAAAGATTGCGCTGAATGAAGCAGAACTGGAAGTGAGGGAATCTCCAGGGGTCACTGACTCACATCAAAGAATTCCCCAGAGACCCCTGAATGTCTGTGTCTGTAGGACTCAGTGACTCTTAGCTCCCATCCAGGCTTTCTGTTTTGTCCCCTCAGTTTGGTGCTGTGTCCTTGTCCATAGCAGTTGGGTGGATGACTCCTCTGTCCCTGCCTGGACCCACTTCTGGGATCATTCCAGTGACTGTGGTTCCCACTGCACTTTGTAGGGTGTCTTTGGGCTGCTCAAATCATCACTAGGAGCTCTTTCTCTGCTCTGTGCTCTTTCATTTTGTTCCATTTCCTTACCTAGAGAAGGAGCAGGCAGTTCATCCTGGGCAGGTCAGCACTGGACCACCTGCAAACCCAGCATCTGTAGGAGAGGCCACATCTCATCAACCTTCTCCTGTCAGTGAGGGCGCCATAACATCTCCCTGCGTGTTGTTTCCTCTGTGCTGTGTGGAGCTAAACACCAGCCACAGCCTCTCAAGGCTCCTGGGTTGCCAAGAGGAGGAATTAGGATATCAGTGGTTCCAGTAGGCTTTACTGGCTTTACTTTGGTTTTGTGGGGGTTTTCTTACTACACTGAAGAGGGTTCAGCTGGTCCTTTCCCACCTGCCCTGCTCTGTGCAGGCAGGACCGCTCCATGCACCAGGACTTTCTGCAAAGACTTCGAGTCCTCCAGGTCTGGGAGCTGCTCTCTGCCTTGCTGTGGTCAGGTGCCCAATGTAGCTGTAGCCGCTGTGCCCTGTCGCTCGGCCACCTCATTGTCCTCTGGTGCTCTCAGGATCCCAGTGCCTGCGCTCGCTCATGGCCTCTCATTTTTGCATATTTCTTGGGAGAGAGGGGGTTTTGACCTTGAGTTTGAGGAACTTGTTCCTCCATGTGTGGGCTGTGTGGATGTACCAGCCTGCTTGGAGCTAGCTTGGGGCTCATTGTGTGGTGTAGACTTGTCTTGAATCTAATTAGAGGCTCATTTCTCCCCTTCTTGCCTGTCACTCATTGCTCTTCCCCTTCTGCCTTCACAAACGGTGCTCAGCGCAATCTGGTGAGAACAGGCTCCGGTGCTGGTTTTCTTGGTCATTTTAAGCCTTGTGGTGTTCAGCCTTGCCTACGGGTTAAATCTGACCAGGGTTTGCAGTGAAGGTTACCAGCTGACACCTCTCAGGAGGTGGGCTTGGTGTTAGAAACCTCACACCGAAGAGACCAGTGAGCCAAACAGGTGGATATCCCTTTCTTTAAGGTATTTGCAAAACTGGAATGCAGATGGACTTAAACCAAGGAGGCTCTGCTGTCCCCGTGATCCCTGGGAGCCGAGCGTAAGGTCGCTCCTCCCTTGGTGCCATTGCTTGGTGATGCTCTGTATGGGGAGAGGGAGCACGAGTAGCTGCAGAGCAGGTCCTCAAGCAGGGTTTGATATTGCCATCTTGTCACCCATGTCCCGCAGGTAACTCTGATTCGGCTGGAACTGCCTCAGATGTGAGAACTTGTGCTTTGTAAACTAGGAAAGGAGGTGTTTCCTAGGGTGGTGTCATGACCTGTCCTTATTTAAAAATGCTTTTATATCTGTGATTGTTATTGTATAATGTCACAGGCAATTATCTACCAATGATTATGTTGAATAATTCCAGAGACAGTTTATTTAACATAAACATTTAGAAAGCTGAACCTATGGATAAGACGGAGCCCAAGGGCTCAGGGCTGCTGGGTTTTATTCCCAGCTTTGCCACCACTCTTCTACATGGCCATGGCACTTGATAGATGTGGCTTCTGCAAATAGCTTGACTTTAGGGGAAGGCAGTTTTGCTCTCCACCATCAAATAAGCCAAAATTACCCTGGTGAGATCGAAAGAAGCTTGGGCGATGCTCTGCTGCCCCAATAACGCTTGTGAAGTGTCCCGAAGGCTCCATTCTGGGGTGTTTTTCTTCACAATAATCCCACATTGTAAAATGCAACTTGGTTGCTTATTTGAGAATCACCTCTGTATCCCTTCCTTTTCCACCTCCCAGCTTCACAGAGCGCTTTGAGAACGGGCAAAATCTGACGCTGAAAGCCTGAGGAAGATTTTGCACGGGAACTTCTTTGTGTTTGAAGCTGGGCAGAGAGCTTGTCTGACAAAAACCCATCAAGGATGAAACAGTCACCAGAAAATTGATAGACATGCCTGGAAATGCCTTTAACCCTTATTTACTGTAGGGCTTGTGGTTTGAAAAGCCCGGAGTCTCATTTCGACTGTTTGGTCCCCGCTAAAATTACAGAGGTGGGGAGAAACCACCCAACGATCTGTATGGCTCTGACAAACAAGCCCAGAGGAAAGGGTTCGTTCCTAGGCTCACCGTGCAAATGAAAAGCAGGTTTTGAGCTCCAGTTTATGCTCCCTCCTGCCCTGATTGCAGTGGGCGAAGGGGAGGAACTGCTGGTGCCTCCAGAGCCTGTGGCAGCCTCTGCTTGCACTGCCAGGCCCTGCTGGGGCTCAGCTTGTGGAGCCCTTGTTATTTTACCAAGGGGACTGATTACAATTTCACTGGCACCTTGGTGAGCAGGAATGAATTGCTGGAGATGGTGGCGTTGCAGCCCCTGAGGACTGGAGCCAGACTTGCTGTGACAGCTCTTGTGAGTCTTGGCCTCTGGAGGGGCTGCTGGGGTGCGGAGCAGGAGAAGGAGCCCAACGTGTCTACATCTGTGCAGGAAAAGAAACTGAAGAATGAGATGTCTTCCATGAGATTGCACAACGTGGAGGAGCTGGCAACAACACGCAGGTCTCTGGCTCCTTGGCCTTCCTCGAGGCAGGTTGCTCGTGTGTTGTGGATGGAGCCTGGTCTTGCTTGACACCAAAACCCACAGGAGCAGGAAAAAGCGAGCGGTCTGTCAGCACTGAGCTCCACCACAGGGTTGGCCCTTGCTTGGAAGCCACGTGGGAATGAAAAAAGACCTTGTGGGTGAATATGTCCCCGTCTTCAAGCGCATGAGATCATTGAGAGAGCGGGTAGAGGGGAACAAATCCATCAGCCCATATGAGAGGGGCTTTAACCATGAGCAGCGCTCTGGGCTTTGTTGCCACAATGCTTTTGAGCAGCAAAGCAGAGCAAGCCCACTGCCTCCAAATGACGAGCACGTGCAGGGTGGGCTCTGCATGTAGGAGTGTGCGCGGCCTCATTACTGAAGGATGGAAGAGATCCAGGACAAGTGACTGCACCAGAACTTCAGCCTCCACATGTGACAGTGCTTTGGGGTCCTCATCGCACCCAGCCTGGTGCAACCCAAGCCCTTCTCTCCCTGAGCATCTCGGGCCCTTCTGGTGTCACAGGCATCCAGAAACAGCTGCAAAGTAGCTCTTTCCTCTCCTTTCTGGGGCTGGGGTGAGGAAGGCGTCTTGGAGCAGAGCGGCTCCCTCATGGTGGCCTCCTGGGGTGGGGCAGGTTTTAACAACGTGCCAGAATCTGTGGCTGTCCTTGGACATGTTTAGTTTCCCATTTCTCAGCTCAGAGAATGCTTCAATCGCCCTTTAGCGGTTGGGCACAGAAGGGGAAAGATCATTAACATACAAAGGGCTCCTCTTTCAACACCAGCGTTGCAAACTTCCATGATTTTCACTCTGCCTCATCACATTTGTTCTGTTTTGGACTTGGGTTTGGTTTTTATAAGAGTCCCAGTTCTTGGAATTGGGTGAACACATCAAACTCAACTTTTGCTAAAGGCTCCGACTCCTGATGGCTGCAGAGGCAATCGCTGCTTCCAAGGATGCAATGAGTGGGGATCCAGCACAACCACTGCCTCCTCTTAGCTCATTTCTCATTCTTGCTGCACTCAAACCCATCTATTTGTGAAGGGGAGTGGACAAAGTGGCCGTTTCTGATTGCTCAGGACTGGAAGACTTGAACAGTGTCTGGGCTGATTTGCTGGTTGCAGCAGGACGGGTGGAAAGGGAAAAGGCTCCTTTGTCACTCTTTCACTTGTTTACTTCCCTCTTGTCTCACTCTCCCATCCCAATGGATTAGGTCAGAGCTTTGTGGCCCCTCCTGAGAATGTAGATCCAGGTTGGATTGGTTTGGGGCACTGCTGCCTCTTCCCAGCTCACACAGGATGGATGCTTTGCTGGGTGTGAGGGAACCTCTTTGGCTGTCCGGGTTCCTCAGGTGGGATTTGTTTATTGCAATGGCAAATGTTGGGGGTTTGAATCCCATTTTGTGTTGGCATTGGGACAACTGGGTTGAAGGTTCTGATATGGACCCATTCTGCCATGTGACCCACTTAGGGTCAGGTGTTTTGTGGGTATTGCCACAGCTATTCAGGTTAAACATCCTCATTGGTCCTTAAGGCGATGCTGACAATGGGCCCAAGGGGAAATAGGTCAGGTACTTTGAGATCTGTGTCACTGTGTTGGCTTAAAACATTCCTGAATGCAATCTGTGAGGAGATGCCAGTGGGCTGACCCATCGCCTGCTGCTACTCCTGGCTTCTCCTTCGCTCCTGCCGTGTTCCTGTCGCGCTCTTCATCAGCAAAGAAAATGTAGGGTCTCATTGAGGCACAAAAGGAGACAAAGCACGGCGCTTCCCCCCTAACACCCATCTGCAGCCCTGAGAGCCTGACTCACCTTTGCAGGAATCTGGTTTAATCGTTTATTCAGCTTCTGAAGGGACAGGCAGGAGACAGCACGAACGAGAACCCTTTGAACAGCCCTGCCTTTAAAGCGTTTGCCGTCCCGGGATCCCATAGCAGCTGCTCCAGGGCCGTAATGATAAACGACACCAAAGTTTGTTTGATTCCCTGTGGTTTTGCCTCTCACCGGGCTGTTGAGATCCTGGCAGCGCTCGCTGTCATTGCCGAACGTCCTCTTGGTTTTGGTGCTGTGGGAATCACAGTGTTGTGTGAGAGCACCCTCCTTCCGCCTCCCCCCCCCCCCAAAGTAAATGTTCATCTTTGGAGCAGAGGAGAGAACTGGTTTAGTGATCTTTGAGGTGTCCCTTGCACCCAAAACTGGCTTTGATTTCCTATTGAAGATGACTGTTTTCCACAAAAAGTGTAACTTATTTGTTAAAAAATATAACTTCCCTTCCTGAAAAAAATTGAAGCTGAATATTTGACTACCAGTGGTTGGGGGCTCTGCTGTCCCTGCTCTCCTGTTTCCCACCTTTCCTCCATGTTAATGATAAAATTTGAATAGAAAAAACATTCAGAAGTTGAGTGATTAGAATTCTGCTTTTATGTTGTTTTTTAAGAGGAAATTTGAAGCGGAATAATTTTAATGATTTTTGGTTTTCCCCAACTTTTCTGGTTTTGAACCAAAGATGCCCACCTGACTGCAGTGTCCTGCTGGCTGTGGAGTGCAGGTGAGCTGTTGTTCTCCTCTCCTCCCACAGGGACTTGCACAGCTTGTGCTGCCCCGTGTCTCCACACAGGGTCTCCCTCGCCTTGGACAAGGCAACTGCTGGAGAGACATTAATTAATTTCAATTTGGATCGGATGTTCTGGCCTTGGTTCTCCTGCTGCAGTCAGCAGAGGTTTTGCTGTTGGCCTGGTGGGAAAGGAGTTATCAAGGGTTTAATAAACTGCAGAACCCAATGGTTTTCCATAGCAAGGGATACAAAAGCATGGTGCAAAAGATTCATAAGGAAACATTTGCCAGTCAGGATTCACAACCTAGAAGAAGCTCCTGAGCTCTGGAGGGGAAGGGGAACACCAGCTTCTTCCAAAGTGCTTAGGATCCACATGAAAACTGACCTCTGTGGAAGATCTGGCCGCTTTGAGATCATAAAGAGGACCTGAGGTCCCTTCAAACTCCAGTGCTGGGACAGGACAGGGAAACAGGGTTGGAAAGGGAGGTTGAGGATAGGATGGGAGCGTGGTGCAATGGAGGGTCAGACTCAAAGGAATTCTCCATCCCTTCATTGGGAGGAGCAGAGGAGACTGAGAGCTCTTCGAGGGGATCGGCACCATGTGTACCTCAGGGAGCGGGAAACATGTGCTTCTCGTTTTTCCCACTCGCTGTGTGCCAAGGGGATCTGTTTCCCATTGACTCCTGACCCTAAAGCAGAAAAGGGGAAAACAACAGCGTGATGGCTGGGCAGGCAAGTAGTGTTGAGGTCCATGAGAAAATCCCATCAGCTTCAACAGGACCCATAGCTCAATCTAGAGAAGAAAAAACTTCTCTGAGCCAGAACAATAAGAGTAGAAAATCTCTCGTCTTGGTGCGGAACGCTGGCTGAACTGGGACATCACATTCCCAGTTTATCATGGTCTGGATCAGACCCACCTAGAACTGCTCTTAGGAGAAAAAAAAAAAAAAAATGGATAAAATCTACTCCCTTCTGAAGGCAGAGAATCCTCTTGGGGGGTGTGTGGTATCTAGGCCAACAGACACAGTCTTGGAGAGGACCTTGGTGGGAAATGCATTTGCTATCCAAACAATATTCCTAGATTAAAGAAAAGAAAAGCTCTAAAATCTTTTTTGTAAAACAAAAGTGCAAAAAGAAAATTGTTTCGTTCCATCAGAGTGGCCTTTATTGAATATATTTGAAATGTTTAATTTGGATGGATCTTTTCAAAAGTGTTATATGAAATAAATAGAAAAATGAGAAAGTATGTTGAAAGGAAAAAACCTCTTTCTAATCTACTTTTGGGCCATTCTTTCCTAAACAGTCCTTGCATCCTTTTCAGTCTCCCATAAAAATCCCCCGGGTGATGGAGACTTTCTTCATTTCTTTTCAGAATTGTTGTATTAAATAATCCCCTCTTTGAGTATCTTCGCTATTTGAAATCTTGATCTGACTTGTAGCTCATCCTCTTCCAATTGTCATGTTTGTTGCAGAAAGCCTTGCGGTTCTTTGCTTGTTGTGTCCATCCACGTCTTTGTGCTCCTTTGTATCCGTCCTGGTCTGAGCTACCTTCTCTGATAGCGACACCAAGCTCTTCCCGGACACGCACGGCACCATCAGCAAATCCCATTTTTATCCCTGTTGGTCCCACTAAATGACAATATCAGGGAGGATTTCTCTCAAGGTCTTTTCCCAAAAATCTGAACAGAAAATCCTCTTTAGCTGGAGACTCCTGGTTCCCCACCACTCCTTGTCTTGCTTTGGGCACTTCCATACCTGTGGATATTCCCAATGCTGATCCCCCACCTCAAATCCATACGGCAATTGTTGCCATGCTGACTGCACTCCTAGTCAGCTCATCTGGGTTTCCTTTGCCTGGAGCCGGTGACTTTGATAAAAGCTTCTTTGTCAGTCTGGCACCATCGTCCCCAGATGCCTTTTATCCCAGTTTTCCATTTCCTGGGCTGTTTTTATTTCTTCCAGTGCAGGTTAGCGTTTGCCTCCATCGGTGGATTTTCTTCCTTCTGAAATGAGAGTTGCAAACCATTTATTGATTCCATTTCCGTGTGACTGATAGGACTTTCTCTTCCTTCCCAAGCTGCCGGTTTGCATCGCCATAGCCAGAACCTGTGATAAGAAGAGTTTGAGCAGCAAACCACCCCTAAAGCAGCGAGGGCAGCGATGGGAATCTTGCACAAACATTAAAACCCCAGTGGTCCACTCAGAAACAGGAGTAGGGGGATGTCATGAACCGACAACGTGAGGATGCTGTGTGGATGTTCCCCATCAACCCCAGGTGTGTTCTGCGCCCTTGCAATCTGTGCATGGAGCTTTTTCAGGCAAGAAACCCCTCTGATTGCTCTGGCAAAGACTACATGCTTCTTCCTTTCTTGTTTTTTCCCTCCCCTCATGAGTCTCTGTTTCCTCAATTGTCCCCCAGCAGGGACTCTTCCATGGGCAGAGCTGGGTGGCTGCATGACACCGGTGTCAGGTGGACAACGAGGTGCTTTTTGCTGGGTTCCTGCCTGATGACAGGTGACTCAGTGCCTCAAGGCTTGTAAGGAAGCCAGCAAGCCGACATCTGATGAAAGAGCTCAGTGGAGAGAGGTGCAAGGGGAGAGAGAAGAGGAGAAACCTCGCGGGATGCGATGGAAGTGAATCATCTGACAGGTACTGCCACCAGGCCAGCCTGTAATTACGTCTCACCTCGCCTGGTGCCTCCACTGCAGCTTATGCCAATCATTCCCCATGGCATTTTCACGCTCCTTATCTGTCAGCCTAGAAATTACTTTTTTAGATCAACTTTGAAGTCTTAATTCTGGCCGGGAGACGCAGGGGGCAGACAGTCTGCTTTGCCACCGAGCACCTTGCAAGGGGAGAAGGAATTGTTCCTTTGTGTGGACCAGATTTTCAAGAGATGGGAGCTGGTTTTTCAAGGTGGGACCAGGTTTTCCAAAGTGCTTGGATCCCGGCAACTCCCATCATGGCTTTAAAAATGCACCTGATGAGTTGCAGGGGCTCTTTAAAACCTCAGTGGGAGCCAAACTGCCTAAACATTTTGAGAGGCTGTGGTCACGCAGAACGAAACGGCAGCAGGTGCGTGGTCGTCAAATCCATGTGATGGCTTTGTGAGTCCCCTGACCCACCAGTCGGTTCTGTTGTATTGCTCAGTCTCTCAACAACCACCCTTCTACAGGCGGCTTTGGGATCCTTTTGCAGATGGACCAAGCGCACTGTTATTAACAAAGCTGATTAGTGACACTAAATTATACTTAATTAAGAAAGGAGTTGATGGAGTGGGTTCAGCTCTGGCAGTGGTAGCTGGGGGTACAGCTTTGGTAACGTCTGCGGGGTTTGTGCCGGAGCTGGGGTGAATTAGGGATCAAATTCAGGTTCTTAGGCATGTGGTGATGCTCTGGGGTCAGGACCAAGACCTCCCGTTGCTTCAAAATCCTTTTGGCTTCTGTTACTGAAATGGGAGTTTCTGGTTTCCTGCACCTGCAGGGCTTTGATGAAGCGAGCAGCTCCATACCCCCATCCCACTCCCCAGTGCTGGGCAGCACGAACAGCTCATCTGGGATCACCCAAGGATTCTGGGGCAGAGCAGGACCAAGCACCCTTTCCCCGAGCCAGCCAAAGTCTCCCTCCCCAGTCCCTTTCTCCAGAGAGGGAGGATGTCAGGAATCCAGCTGCAGGAGCGTGCCATGCGCCTGCACACCCCACCTCGCTCCTGGCTGCCTCCCGCAAACACATCAGGCTGTGCTCCTACACACACACACACACACACACACACACACGCTTGCCCACGCCGGCTGCCTTCTGCCAATGGCCTTGTGTGAGCACCCCGTGACTCCGTGCCCAGGAATGCTGCCATGGACTGGTCGCCCGCTGGGGATTGCATCAGGCCCATAAACTTGTTCTGCACAGGATGGAGCGGCTTGGTGACACCTGCTTGTGTGCAATGTGGCACTTCTCCAGGGATGGCTGGTCACCAGGGGCACAGGAAAGAGGGAGGGGAGGGTTCATTCCTCATCCTGGCATCAGGCAGCATGGGGTGATGTCCTGCCAGCCTGCACAAGGGTTTGGGACCTTTTCCACTCCTCCTGGAAGGAGCTGAAAGAAAATTTCTGCAGTCTCCAAGATGTCTCCAATTTTTCCAGTTCTCCAGCTAGGAAGGTGCAGTGGGTGGCTGAGCCAACAGCAGCACGCGTGCCTCAGGCTTCCTTGTCCTTACAGCTCCAAGCCCTTCCTTTGTCTCCTTGGAAAGCTAACAGAGCCTTTGCTGGTTCTGCTCAGCGTCACTGGGCCGTGTTCTCACCTGGTGCATCTTGATGGCCTTTTATCTCTAAGTGGTGCTTCTCCTGGGCCAGAGGTGTCTCCCAGGGCCACCAATGTGCAGTCAGACACAGGGGAGTTTTCACTGCTTCCCATCTCGTGTTTGCAGCATTGCCTGGAGATCCGTGTGATATCAGGCCTGGATTTGCCTTCATGCTTTCACACATCCCCCCATCTCCACCAGGCTCCCTGTCTTTGTAGTCAGCTGCAAGAGATCAGCTTTTCTGGGGCTTCAGCTCTCCTGAAGCGAGGCGCCTGCACCAGTCAGAGTGCATTAACAGTGCCCATCTCTCTATGGGCTGCAGACAGAGCCCCAGGTGCTCCACTCTCAGATGCAGATGTCCTCCCTCTGAACATCTAAAGCTGGGTGAAACGAACACCACCCTTCAAATTTCCCACATACATTACAGGTTAAGTGGCTGATAAGGAACCTGCTAGATTCTAGCCTAAATGTATTAGTGTCCAATTTGTACAAGACTGTCCTTGTAGCCCCATTGTCCTTCAACTTGATGCTGCTTTTCCACCCTCTGGGTGCTTGGGCTATGCCTCTCTCGGGGCAGAACAAGACCGTTCCCTTTTATCTCGCTGTGAAAGCCAAGGTCTCCCAGCATCTTCCTTGTAAGAAGAGATCGCCATTCCCTTCCTTGCTCTCGTGGTTCTCCTCCACCCCTGGTTTCTTGATCAAGAGTGATTAAAAGAAGAAGCTGTATTCCAGATGAGATCCCTCAAAGCCGTACAAAATGAATGCATCCCTATTTCTATGGGAGACGTTGAGCCTGGACATCCCAGGGTTACATCACCCCATGGACGCTGCTGCCCCACGCTGGCAATCCACGGCCATCCCAGAGCCGAAAAACACACACGGATCTTTCGCTGGAGCCCATTCTCACCTGGCCCAATCTGAAATGCCCAGTCTCTTTTTGGCCTAAGCCCTGTGCCCCGTGACTTCTCTCTGGGTGGAAAGCCTTATCTCGAGTGACCCAGCCACCTGTGGAAAACCAACAGGATTCAGCCAGCTCTAGGCCTGTCTGCAAGAACTTCTTGATGTGAAAAACACATTGCTGAGAAGCCAGAAAGAAAATATTTTTCAAAAAATGTCTGAGCTTTGAGAAGAAATCATTCCAGAAGAGAAAACGTTACAGAGTAGAGTGAAACAGGGATCGTGTTTGGCCAGACTTTGCTGAAACCAAATACCCTGACAGCCCTGGAGTAGCTGGATTTCTGCACAGGGCTGGGAGAGGGATTTGTTCACGCTATTTATTCAGCTTTGAATTTGGGGAAACGTCAACATCAGGAGGTTTTTTTGTTTTCTTTCCTTTCTGAAAGAGTTAGAAATTTCAAAATGCTGAAACTCTTCCCAAAATGAAACAGCTGGTTATTGCCAAACTCTCTCTGTTCCTACCTCCACCCTCCTGATGAGTTGTACGGAGGGTGTGACACGCCGGGATCGGGCTGATCCCAGGTGCTGGAGAGGGCCACTTCCAGCAGCTGCTCCCTAAGCAGGGCCCGATCCTGCTGTCAGCTGGCAAACCTGTTCCTGCTGAGAACATCCCATTCCCTTGGCTCAGTGCTTCAAGGTGCCGCAGCGCAGAGCCGGCTGCTGAAGCCGTTCCCAGCCCTGCATTGTTTGTCTGCGTGCACTTCAGAGCAGCTGGTTCGCGTTTACGCCGGTGAAAATAAGAGCCGAATCGAGCCATCGGTGTCTCGCACCTCCGGCATGAGGGCTTTCCCTGCATTCGTAGAAAAGGATGAGGTTATTAGCGAAGAGGTGAAAATTAGATAATAGCCAATGTCTCGAGGGTGCGGGTCCTGGGCTAAAGTGATTCTGTGTTTCAAGTGCATCATAATTTGCTGGTGACTGCGAACTGGAGCCTGGTGTCTTACTCGCGTTTCTGGGCTGCTAGCAGATGATTATAGAAAATGCAGCAATTAAATAAGTACTTTGGGTGGGTTTGGCCTGGGAAAGAGTAAAATTAGACGAGGCAGCATGAGCTGTTCCAAACGGTGAAGTCTGATTGACTTCACTTTCTTTTCCTGTAACCAGTCCAGAGGAGGAGGGGTCACCTGGGAAAGCACTGACTGGAGAGTTGGAGCCAATGGGTGATGCTGAGCAGTCCCATCCTGCAAGGTGAAATACACACAGGGGGGAGAGGGTGACGATGTGACCAGAGCTGTGTGGGGTGGTGGGAAGCTGCGGAGAGACCTCAGCCCCAGCAGCTCTGTCAGCACTGCATTTTCTGCCCTGTTGCCCATCCCCTTGGCTGGGTGACTGCTGGGATTCAAGACTAAAAGTGGTTCTTGGGGCCACCTATTTACATATTTTGATGATAGCATCTCTCCAGAGGGAGCTGGGGGAAGCTCCATGCTCTTTCCCCTTGTGTTTTGCATGCAGTGTTCCTCTCCAGCATAACAATTTCCAGCAGAGCCGAGGCCAGAGGTTGAACTGGCTCCAGCCAGAAGGAACCTGCAATTATCCAGGCATCCACGGGATGCCATCAATGCAGGATTCCCTTTGATGAAGCGTTGTATCCAGGTAACCTGTTCCTAATCAAACAAGACACCTCGGTGTGCAGGAAAGGGCACTGCCGGCCATTCCAGGTGCTGTGGGCAGAGCAAACAGGAAGCCGAGGGATGGACCACTGGGAGCCACTCCGCCTTTGCCCAGGGGTGTTGGGCAGGTGACGACTCACTTAGAGCTGGTCCTTCTCTCGCTCTGGCAGTGACGCATTGTTTTGAACGAGAAATTCCAAGAGCATTGATAGTTCTTTTGCTCTAGGGACAGCGTCATTATTTGAGGTTTGGGGGGTTTAAATCCACAAAGGTGCTGACCTTCCTGGCTCTCAGGAGCCCCACTGTTTGGGGCCAGGGCTCACCCCATGAGCACTAAGTGGTGGAGGTGCCAAAGGAAGGAGGATGGTCACCGGAGCCTTCCTCTTGAGCAGCCGGACAGAGCAGCCATTCCACACTCCGAGTCATTGAACTTGGGCTCTGAACCACCCCCTTTGGTTGAGGCCACCTCTCTTTCTTCCCACAGCCCATAGAGGGAGCTGATGGTGCTTTGAATCACCTGGCGTGAAATCCAGCCTTGGTGCTTACATAAGAGTGGGATGCTGAAATACCTGAACGGCTTGGGCTTTTTGGAGCCACCCATGAGGCCTTTGGTCTCTCCTTGCCATGTGGCTCTTGCAGCATCTCGTGATGCTAGTGTGGAGGGTTAGATAAGGTAACTGAAGGCACTGAAGAGATGCAATTCAGCATCTGTTCAGACTGCCTTCTATGGGAATCCCTTCTCTCTTTGCATTTCCTTCCCCTTCCTCACCCAATTCCGGACCCTTGACTGAATCTCTTGGAGGACTGGGTCCAATGACTGGAAATGTTCTAAGCCCCAGGAGTGGAAAGATGACTGGTATTTGAGTATCGTCCCTTCTGGACTGTGATGAGTTTCCCTCAGACGCGTATAACTGCTGAAAATGCTCAAGTTGAGACATGATGCAGCAGCCCTAGGAGCGCTTCCAACAGATCACCTCTTGGGCTGGTGTGTATGGAATCGAGTCAGGGCTGGCCACGATAGCAGCAGAACCTAAGCCAAAGCAGACCCAGCTGTTTCTGGGGACCCACAGGCTTTGCAACACGCAGAGGGACAAGGATCCTCCACAGCCTCCTTGGGGAGCGCTGCTCTAGACTCTTTCCCTTGCCAATGCTTCGCTGTTCTCAGCGCCCTGCGAGTAGGGAAGGGCAGACATCAAAAGCTCAATGGGAGAACCCAAAAGTTCATCTGAAGCATGCAGACCTTTCGCGTTTGTAACGGGAAGTTGGAGAGATTTCAAGTGCTCTCATCCCACCTCCTGGCGCTTCTGTTTCTGGTTAAGGCCAGACATAACCGCAAGAACAAGCTTTCTCACGGTGTTTCAGCACATTTCCTGTTGGTCCTGGAAGAAAACTGGAAGAACGTTTGAAATTAAGACGACATCCAGCCTTTGTTGAACCGCAAAGGCTCTGCTTCGGAAACAGGCACAGGCTCTGAGTGTTGGTAAGGGGCGAGTGACTTTACTTTCTTGAAGCAGTTTGCATCGTCTCAGCTAAAAACTGTGTCCCCCCCCAAAAAAAGAGAAGACCCGATTTCATCTTATGGAGAAATGAGTCGTGGTCCTGCAGCGCTCAGGTGTGAGGGGAGCAATCCTAGGATGCTTCAGGGGACTCGGATGGAGAAGCCTTGTGCAATGGGGAGTTTGGAGCCTGCAGAGAGTCAGAGGTGGGTGTGAGGCTGCAATGACCTTGCTGTGGAGGGGATGTCCTCCTCGGTGCAGTCACACAGGGCGGCGTTTCCAGGGAGGTTTGGTCATCATTTTTACTAGAGGGCATCAGGCTGGGTGAGGCAAAGGGCCACAGGCAGTGCTGGCTGGAAAATTGTGTGTGTGTGGTTGTGGGGAGGGGACGACATGAAAACATTGCACTTTGGGGAAGAGGGAGGCATTTGAAATTGGTCCCATCAAACTGTTTGTGTCAGAGAACATGTGGGGTTTTTCCAATGCAAGTTGAAATTTGTCTGTGTCATCATGGGATTGTTTTTGTTGTGACAGACATTTGTAATCAAATTAAAACAAACCACAGAACAAACAGCCAACAGGAAAACCCTTCAGCTCAGATCACCCCTTGCTCTCAGAAGCCCTCGGACGATCCTCTGCCATTGTCCCCACTGGGGATCGGAGCATGAGAAAGCAGCTTTGGGCTGGGAAAAGGCAAACTAGAACACACTGAGCCTTGTTGCCACCACGAGAGGTGAACTGTGTCCCTGCAGACATCCAGCCACATCCTTTTATTCCATCAAGTGCACGCTGCACCCCTCGTTTTAGTTTGGGGCTCATGAAGGAGCCAATACCTCTGTTCAATGGGTTTTGTTTGGCATTTTTATCCTTGCAATCTTAACAATTTTTTTCTCATTATAAAGTTAAATACATCACCTCAGAGTTCAGAGCTCGAATGCTGGGCCACACCGAGGGAAGGAGCGAAACACGGCTGCTGGGCTGGGATTTAACACCATCTCCCTGCGAAGCACAGGTATAGTTTACTTTCCCCGTTTTATCTTTGCTAAGCCTTAATCACGGAGTTGCTGCAATTCCTTCCATGAGGTTAAGCCGAAGGAAATCCCTAGGTCAGGTCATCCAGCTCTGCCCTCGGTTCTGATCCTGCACTTTGCTAAATTCAGAAAGACGTGAGTGGGGCTCGGCAGCAGGATTCGAACTGGAGGCTTGGGAGAGAGCTTGAGGGGCTGACCTCTGCCTGCCCCTTGAGCACGGCAAACCAGTGAGGGAGGGAAGATGTCCAGATCTGTGTTGCTTCAGAAAGGGTTTCCACATCTGCACCTTTCTCCCCTGAGGAACTGTGTTTAGAAAAGCCAGAGCCTTGTGTTTGGTGTCAGCAGGGAACTCAAGTCTATTTTGTGTCAAGAGTGTCAGATCTCCATTGTTGCCAGTCTGAGAGGCTTTGGAAAAAGGCCTGCCTGGGATGCCATGGGCAGAGTTGTCCCTGCTTTGGGGAACATGATGGATAAGGCACCCTCTTGTTTTGCTCCTCTCCAGCTCTGTTCCTTTGCCTCCTCTGCTCTGTACTCCTGGCAGCGCTGCCCTGCACAGCAAGGCGGTGCGAGGGGCCCATCCTGCCCGAGACAAACCTCAGGTCCATGAGGACAAGAGCGCACCTGAGGCAGTGCTCTCCCTTTGCAAAGGCAGTGCTCCAGCCAGACTCGCTGTGGGCTGATGCCCAGCTCAGACACCTCGCCGAGGCAGGGCAGCAAGGTGAGGGATCCTGACCAGGACCAGCCAGGGGCTGGCAGGGAGGAGATCCCAAACCTCTAGGCCAGTTTGCCACCTGCAGGGCCATGCTGCCTCCCTTGGGCAAGGGGAAGTTTCCTGAGGACAATCCTTTCTTCTCACACTCTTTTTCTATTTTTTTTTTAAATTGGATTAAATTAAATTTCTGTAGCATCTTTTTTCTTATTACTCTGATGATTCTGGTGTACCTTAGGCATTGCTGTGAGTCCATCGGGGCAAGTTGTATAACACTCAGAATAGACAGGTTGACTATCTACCCACTTCTCCTCCCCTCCTCTCCTCCAGCCACCCTAGAGCTACGCTGTGCTAAGCGTGCTCTGGTTTCATCAGTCCCCAAGCTGCACATCAAAGGCTCTGTTTGCTTGGCTGCGCGCTTCCCTGGCAGCTTCGGGGATTAATCACAGCTGAGCCTGCGTGGAAAGCGTGACCGTGTCACACTTGTTTGTCTCGGACGGGTGCTCTTCTGGTTATCTTACAGCAAAACTGACTTGGCTGTTGGCCTCTGTGGATGTGCCATTTCCATTTTCGTTTCTCTGGGTTGGCTGTAGGTGCCGTACAAGCTCGGTGGAAGATGCTGTTGCACAGAGTTCATGAACACCCTTGGTTTATTTGAGTTGCTGCAGCAGCCTGGAGTCCCTGGCAGAAGCCAGAGTCCTGCCCAGACACAGTGCAAGCAGCAAGACACGATTTCTGCTCCTAGAGCTCTGTAGCCTGGTAGGAAAAGAGAAAGATGAGTGGATACCTCTCAGGGACCCTAAAGAAACTGTGAGACAAGAGCACTGGTTGCATGATCAGTGTCCGTCTCCATGCCCCCTCAGAACAGGAGCTGTCAGCACCAGCTGCCCACCCTGAGAAGGCTCAAAGCAGCATTTGGAGGAGAGCGGAGCCTCTGCAGAGGGGCTGGAACCCAAGGAGGACGCTTGGCAGCTGCCTGTTTGCTGGAGATAACCCTGAGCTGCCAGAGACTCACAGGGGCTGTGTTTGTGCCCTCAGAGAATGAGAATCGGGAGATGAAACTGCGACAGAGTGGAAGTGAGGAACCGTTCATTGACTTCAGCTGCTGCCGGGGCATGGGCTGGTGTTTGAGGTGACCTCTGGGAGGGACCCAGCTACTCTGCTCTGGTTTGCTTGGATGGAATTCTGTTCTCTCTGTACCAACTGGCCTTTCCTGGAGCCGCCTGTGACAGCAGTGATGCTACAGGGTGGAGAAAGCTGGGCTTCACCCAGAGTGTAAAATTCAGTCAGGGGTTTTCCTGGAGATTGTCCCTGCACGTGTGGAAATGCTGATGGAGATGAACATTAAGGTCCTGGTTGGGTGGGATTATAGCCTGGATAGTTTTAATCTCTGGCATCATCTCTGGCAAAAGCATTAGCTCACAGTTGCAGAACGAAGCCCCAAGAGAGAACAGGGCTCTGGATTGAGAAACAGGCACTGCCCCACGGAGCTTGCAAAAAGCTGGGAGGGGAAGTAAACACAAGGGAGCAGGGCTGGGATTGCAGCTCCCTCCCGGTGGCCCCATCCAACAGCCCACACAGGGGCCCCATGCCCTCCTGGTGGCTGAACGCCCAGCACCGACCTGTGCTGCTTCAGCACGGGGGGACAGAAAGCGCTGGGGTCCCAGGCTGTGAGGGGGGCAGCCTGCAGCAGGGAAAGGAGATGCCACGGGCGTGAGGCTGGGCAGGTGCGGTGACCTGTGTTGGCTGAAGGCAGCCCAAGGATGGAGAAACCCTTGGAGGCTGGAGGGGCTGCCTGTAGCCGTTAGCAGGGACAGGGCAGAGTTGGTCATTTCCAACGCGCCTGCTGTGGTGGGCAGCTGCCAGCTTGCAAAGCCCAAGGGATGCGCAGCGCATCCCCCAGGACCTGAGGGCCACGAGAGGCAGAAGAGACACCTGGTTCTCTTATGAGGATGTGGCTTTGGACCAGCACGGTCTGAGCTGCCTGTGGTGGATGCCTAGGTACCACCAGGCAGCGCCAGGAGAACTCCTGCAGGACACAGGGAGGGGAGGATGATGGCACGGTGATACCTACAGCCACTGGAAGCCCGTGCAGGATGATCTTGATCCCTGCTAATTCCCAGCTCCCGGTTTAAATCCTCTGCACTTCCTCTCCCCCTTGACAAGATAAAAATCCTGGGCACGCACGGGTGAACACCCCGCCATTGCGTCCTCTTCCACAATCAAACCAGGCATCAAGCGATGCCTCTCCCCATGTGCACCACGGGGAGCGGGAGGTGACCGGGAAAGGGGAGGTGGCTGCCTTCCTGTGGGTGTGTTTTCCAGAGCAAGAGAGAAACCAAGATGGATCAGAGGTAGCCAAACAAGGTGACTCCGTTGTGAGGAATGCAGGCACAGGCTCTGTGCATGTGGCAGATGCAGCGAGGAGATAGATGGGCAGGTGCAAAATGCTTTCGCCAGCACAGCCACGACGCCGGCTCCTGATCGGCGAGAGGAAGGGGCAGTCTCAGCATCTCCATCCAGAATTAAATAACGTGAAAATGTTGCAAAACTCGCCACAAGACACTGTTACTGTTACTACCCATGGCTGAGCGGGGCTAATGTGGCTGTTAGAGAGGTATTGAGATAGAAGAGTGAAGTTTTAAAATAGTAACTTGTATAAAGATAAAGGGGTTGGGTACAGATAAAATCTTCGTGCTTGAGTGTATAAATGGCAATGCAGAAAACTAATGGACAGGCAGGAGCTTATTCCAAGGCCAGGTAATCCCCAAACCACTTCCTCTAGAGATTTAGAGGAGAATCTGGAGGAACCCCAAGTGTCATCCTGGAGCAGCTCTCCCTTGTGAGATTTTTCTGTGCCAATATTCAGTTTACTGCCCTGCACAAGGGCAAGGATCCGTCTGTCTGCTTCTCCAGGATGAAATGGTCCAACTGGCAAAGCACGGTTCCCTTTGGGGTTGCAAACACAGTGGTTTGTGCGGGACTTGTAGGGAGCTGGTGGTCAGGGTGCCTGCCCCCATCAGCAGGGGCGAGGCTGGCGAGGTCCTGTGAGGGAGCCGATCAGCAAATGCCCAGTGAACACGAGACTCCTTTTTCCCACAAACCGGGACACAATAGCGGCGTGCCCCCGGTCTGCAGAGCCAGCAGCGCGAGGCTGGCTGGAGATGACCTTGTTCCTCCCAAACAGGGGCTTTGGAGCTCCTAGTTCCCCCTCTGGGCATCAAACAAGCCCTGCCTTCTCCTCTCTTTGGGTTTTGGGAGTCGGGTGATGCAGAGCGATGAGCAGAGCAGTGGGTGCTGCCGGCACGGGAGAGGGGATGGGGAGCAGGAGGTGGTGGGGGGCGTGGGGTGCTGTCACCTCTGCTCCTGCCACAAACACAGGGTGCAGGATCCTTTCTACTGCCTCTGCCTTCCAAGTAGAGACTGGGGAAACTTGCCCACGTTTATACTGTCCTGTCCTCTGCTAGGTGAGCATTCACACCTCTGTACGTGCCCCCGTGCTCCATTCCCGGCTGGGCACCTGCTGGGGCCGTTCTGAGCACGGCTCGGGCGCGGTGCGGTGCGGGGATGAGCCGCACACGCATTCGGCTCCGTCTGCCTTTGATCTTCAGCTCTGTCGAGAGGGATGCTGCGGCAGGAATCCTGCCCATCAAGTACCATCCACGGGCGGCTGCGGTGTCCCAGCTGTGACCAAACCCTGACGGCTCCAGGAGCTGAGGTGTTGCCAGGTTTAAGCCAAGCCTCCACCTTCTGCCCTCAGGCTGGAGACTCCTTTCGGTCTGTGCAAAAGCTCGGGGCTCCCTGCTCCTCTGCGCGGTGAATTCAGGGGGCTCAGCCGCTTTCAGGCATTGGCACGGGCTGGAGGAGCTGGCACTGACTGCCTCGAGCCCTGGGTCTGGCAGTGCCGGTGCTGAGCTGCTGCCGAGTCCCGCTGGCGGGGGGGGGGGGGCTGCGGCACGGTCCAAGCCACTGAGGAAGGGGGTGGGATGCGGCTGCCTGAGCGGAGAGCCTGAAACTCTGAAGCCTGCCCGTCACCCTCGGATGAGCCAAACCCTCGCTGCTCCCTGTGCCCCGGGCGTGGGTGCCGCTGGGGTGTCACTGGGTACCACTCGGGTACCAGCGCACCCGCGCTGCTCCATCCCCTCATCCTCTTCCCAAATAACCCCGAGAGCGGCTCCCTGCCCCTTCCCGGCCGGGGAAGCCGCTAGATGGCAACGTTTGCTGCAGCCCGGCCGCCTCTGCCGGGGGCTCCGTGGCGGGGACCCCCGCCCGTGCTGCGGGGCCACCTGTGACCGCGGCTCCGCTCTGTGCGGAAAGAAAAGGAGTGACCTTAAAAATCGCCTCCGTTCCAGGTCATTGATTTCGCCTTTAGCAGCAAAGCAGGGCACCACCGCGCGATGTCCCATCAGCGGGCACAGGCGGTGGCACCAGGACACGTGTGCTTGTGTCGCAGGCGTGTTCCCATATTCCCGTGCTCGCCTGTCCCTGCAGACCCCGTTTGCCCCCAGAATTTCTCCAGCCATGCCCAAAGCGTCTCTTGGAGAGGTGGCAGGGTTTGACCTTGAGGAATGGTTTGGTCCATGCCATGTGCCCAGTACTCGGTGGCCAGCAGAAACCCCTCAGTGCTGGCCACGGTGCCTGGGAGCTAGTGTGATTGCTGAGGCTGGGGGCACTGGTTTTACTGGTGGCGAGGGCTTTTGGGCACAGCAGCGTGAAACCTGCTGGGAAACACCCATGCCCTTCCCTGCTCCCTCCAGTTATCACTGCTGCCCAGGTTCTGTCAGTGCCAAGGGTGCATGAAGCGTTTTAGACCAGATCAGGTGTGAAAAGGCAGCCGGTGTTCACCTGGGCTCTTTTTCCCTTGGGAAGGCAGGAGAAAGGCTGCTGAGAGCCCGGCAGTGCTTCGAGCACGCTGCCCGACCGTGCTGGGCCACATCCAACTGGTCGGCAAGTTCCAGCAAGCAGAGAATTTGGTGACCTTCACTCTGCACCTCTGTGTGCCTCAGTTTCCCCATGCAACGAACCTTCCCTGTTTCCCCTAAAACAAGGAAGAGGATGGAGGAGCGTGGTAGCTCACTTCGCCAAGGCATCCAGCTGGTCTGACTGGGAATGCTAATTAATTACCTATTGCACTGGGGCCACAGTGCACAAGGAAAGGGAACTACAGTGTGGTGTGGAAGAACAGCCCCCAACAGAAAAGGAGAGCACTGTTCACCCAGGGAAGGATTTATGGGTGCCCTGAGCAGCAGCTGGCAGTGCAAGGAACACAATAAACACCAGAGGACAGGGCGCGTGAGGGAGCGAGAGGCATCACTGTGTCTTTCTCCAGCAGAGATGGACCATGGTGGACCAGGATGGGCACCAGACAGGAGCATCACCCTGCCAATAGCTCTGTCCTCGCTCCCGACATCCTCCAGTCTCCACTGTGAAGCCTCCAGGTGTTCAATATTACTTTTCTTCTATGTTTTTAAGGCTTTTGTCCTTCCTCAGCCTCTGCTTACATCCATTTGAGCTCTGAAAACCACGAGTTTGGAAACCAGCCTTTGTCCAAAATCACACACATTCTTCCAGCCGCAAACCTCCACTCCATGTGCCCATGGTCAAAGACCCCAAGAGGAGCCCTGGAACACCACGCACCAAGCTGGCCCCAGGAGAGGTGCCAACGCCACAGCCAGAAAAGGGCCAAGGGGAAGGAGCGGAGGCGGTGGCTCCGTCCTGGACATCTCAAGTCCCAAGTGCCTCCTCATGGCTTCTTTGCAGCTGAGCGCGTGATGGTGCTCATCCACGAAGTCCTTCCCACTCTGCCCTCTCCACCGCCCTGGCAGGGCCGCAGGTCTTTCCAGCCTCCGCGCCACCCCGTGTGACTAAGAGGGCTGGCCAGCGCCCAGGGGTGTCAGGCCAGGACCCCAAACAACCCCAGGGAGCCAAGAGGAACAGGAAAGCCCAGAGGCTCCTTCCTCCTCGTCGGTCCCCTCCTCGCCTGCCAGCTGCCTTCCCGCGCCAGGGGGTGGCCCTGGGTGGCCCCATCTCCCGTCGGCCCAGATGGGGACGGCCACTCCCGATTTCCCGCGGGGATGATGCGGGGGGATGCAGGGGTGGAAAGTTGCAGTAAATGGAAAGTGGGCACTTGCCTCTGACCTCGTCTTCCACCGCTGCAGCTGGAGCTGAGCTCAGCCAGACACTGTGGTGCGAGGCCGCGGGTGGCAGGCAGCCGGCAAGGGGACACGGTGCTCGGCCAGGACAGGAGATGAGAGTGAGCGTGCAGCCACCAGGTCCCGTGGGCACAGAAGTGCATGAGCCAGGGGTGCAGCACTGTGAGGTGCCTCCAGCATCGTCCCCTGCAGAGCTGTGCTGGGATGCTCATGTTCATTGTGACTGGCACCCACTGGGGGGGTGCTCGGCCCCCCCAGGAGAGCTGCCTGTGGCTCGAGCGGCTCGGCTGCCTCCTGGGGGGAAGGTGCTGCAAAGGGGAGGGCGATGGGGCACAGGAGCTGAAAAACAGGAGTCTGAATTCAAACTTCAACCTGAGAGACTCCTCATTTCCAGGTCCCAAAGTGGGGACAAATCCGGGTGGGAGGGGGACTGGGAGTTGTGGGGATCCCCTGTCCCATGTGAATGCTCAAACTGCTGGGTTTTATGGGATGGGCACAAACATCTCTGCAATTATTTAATGAGAAATTCTGCTCAGGTCAAAGTGAGCAGATACATGCCTGGCAAAAGTAATTATTTCCAATGGATCAACATTTTTCCATTAAAAAACAAACCCAAGCCAAACACTTCCAGACCCTCCCTCGGTCCCTTTTGCTGCTCAGGGCTCAGCACAAGGCGAGGTGGCAGCTGGACTCAAACCCACAGGCACCTCTTGGGATACAAACTGGATGAAATGGGACTCCTGGGGAGCCCGGCAATGACCAGGTGGAATTTTTCAGACTGATGGTGAGACAAAAGCTGGGCAAATCTCCATCGGGATGTTCAAAGGGAGCAGTGCCCACGGTGCCGCCCACCCTCCAGCGACCAGGAGGAGGTGGGACCCAAGTGCTGGTTGACACCAGCGAGGCCTTCCCAGCTTTGTGCGGAGCGGGATTGGGTTACAGGGCTGGGGCTGGGAAAGCTTCTCCACAGGTCACAGGTGGATTAAGGAATTCCAATCCCCATTCTGTGCCCAGCGAACCACAGCTAATGTGGGAGCTGCAAAGAGTAGGGGCAGGCGAGATGGGAGGTGTTGATTGGGAAAGACACCTGCAAGGGAGGGCAATGCAAGCTGGGATGCTGGAATCCAGCAGGCGGTGAGGAAATGGTGCGATTTACTGTCAAACCTGGCCAAAACCTGCCTTTTTTGCACCTCTGAATAGGGGCGACCAGACTGAGCCCTGGGCAAAGGTGGCAGGGGAGGTTCACCAGGCACCTCCTCAATGGGGATGTTTCCAGGGAGATGAAAAATACTTGCCCAGCACAGGGTGCAGGCTGGACCCTTGCCTTGTCCAGGGCTGGTGTCCCTTTGCTCCAGCCCAGTGTGCGGGGATTTGGTCCCAGGGAGGACCCTGCACCTGAACTGGGCGCACAGTGCACCAGCCCGAGCTGTCTGGAGCTGCACAGCTGCCAGTGGGGCCAGCGATGGGACGGGCACCTGCTCCCTGCATCTCTGGAGCCAGAACAAGGCTGCAGGGGATGGGACAAGGTGGCGTCCCCACCCCACATCCTGGCCTTGGCAGGGATACTCCAAGGCCACAGAGACCCCAATGCCGTGTCTCCTGGGCAGGTCCTCTGGGCCCTCTGGCCATGCCTAGGGACACTTCTGTGCCCAAGAGCATGGAGGAGGCAGCGGTCTCGTACACCCTGCTCCCCCCGAGACTCCAAGGCGCCTCTTAATAGGACTTTAATTATGCATTAGCCATCACCATTTTTTTCTCCCTGTATCTCCCTCTGGAGCTCAGCTTCCCCAGAGATGTAAATACCTGGCATGTGCTGTGGGGACATCAGCTCCACTAATGACCACCTGTGAGCTGGTGGCGTGGGGACATGTGAGGTGACACTGCCCTGACCGGCTCGGCAGCAGCTCCCCGGTGTCCCTGGGCCCCAGGGTGGGTGGCTCTGCCCCCGGCTCTGCAGGGGAGGATGATGGCTCTGGGAGCTGCAGGGATAGTGGTCACGGATCGGGAGAGGGAAGCTCCAGTCCCGCAAGCAGGACAAGGTGACAAGGCGGGATGGGGTGACAACCTCTGCCCCAGGGAGGATCGGAGCTCCAAACACCACACTGCCCACTCTGCCAGCGTCCATCCTGTGGCATCCCTGGCAGAGCCTCCTGGCCAGCCTCAGAGCACAAGTGATGCCCAGGGCACCAACCAGTTCCTTTCCCTCTGCAGAGATGCAGGTGCTTTGGCAGGGACCGAGCCCTCCTTCTCAGAGGGGAGACCCCCGGCCGAGTCGAGCATCGCCTGGCCCCGCTCCGTGAGCAGAACCGCTGGCTCAGCCAGCTTTGGAGGGAAGCGAAGCGCTGGCTTCTGCCCTTTTCTGCTCCTGGGCAAGACCCTGACTCCTTCATTCGGTCAAAAACTGAGAACTTTGCTTATGTCGAGCCCGGGAATTTGGCCCCAGAGGCTGAAATAATTCTCTCTACATGGTAACACACAGAGAACAAAAAAAACCAACCCCAAAACCAAGCAAACCAGGAACAGCCGTGTAAGAGGAATAATTTCCTTCACCACTAATTTTCTCTCTGTTAATTAGCGAGACTCTGGGGTCACAGATTACAGCGCTCCTAACGTCTCTCCACACCCACGTGTCCCGCTGGGCGCAGTGAGTGGCCGCACAGCGCTGAGCCTCACCGGGTACCCCGGCAGCCTGGGCATCACGGGTGGGGTACGTGGGTGCCTGGGGCCGGACTCCGGTACCTGCCCCGCTGTCTCGTCTTCTGTGGATAAATCCAGGACTCTGAGATGGCATTTTTTTCCAGGGCTTGCCCGGAGTCTGCTCCCTCTGAAACTCATTGCTGGCTGCAGTGAGGAGAAACGAGTCAGGCCTGGCGCTGCCAACACGGCCACTTTCATCACTGTTAAAATATGGGTCTGGAATACGGAGAACACGGTGGGTCCAGCCCAGGGAGCTTCTCCCTGCTCCATTAACGCTGTGCCCAGATGGAGGGGTGAGCTGGGCATCTTCATTCCTGCCAGCCTTGGCACCTTCCGGCAGCAACCTCATGGGGGCAAGTCACTGGGATGGCTCAGAAACACCCACTTCTCCAGAGCTGTTGAAGCTTTTCCAATTTATTGCTCCTTCCCCTCTTAAAAATTCCTGAAATAGTTTTTTTTCAGGACCTCAACCACCAAAAATAAAAGGACATTTTGGGATGCTGCTCTTCATTAAAGCACTGAGGGACCTGGTATAGCATTTGGGGATTTGGCAGAAGGTTTGGGATTCCACCAAACGTGGATTTTCCTCTCCAAGTCTGTTGAAGATCTCCTCTCCCATCAGTAAAACATCACAGTGATTCCCCCCCACCTCTCTTCCTGCTCACCTGCTCATGGGCTTTTGCTAGGGGACGCTGATGGGGCTCCTAGCGAGCACTCCCCGTTGCCTCGAGCTGGGGCTGCCCCAGGGCTGCACTGAAAGCACTTTTGGATGAACGTGAATCCCAGGATGATTAAATCCTGCATCTGTTTGTGGCAGAGAGAGTGGGAGCAGGGGAGGGCTGGGCTCCCCCCATGACCAAGGAGCCCTTTTTGCCGATTCGAACGAGCGCCACAGATTTCCCGTCACTTAATTCCCACAACCTGGGCAACAAGGTAGTTTTCTGTCTCTCGCAAACGAGGGCTGAACGCGCAGTCAGCTGCTGGCTCAGGCCCTTCCTGCTGGCTCCTTAAACCCTCAGCAAACTCTTCCCCAAACCTGCAAGCCCCGACGCATCCCTTGGCGCGGGACAGCACATGGGATGCAGAGGACGCGGGGCTGACCCTGCTCTCCCCATCCCATGCGCGTGTCCACCCGCAAACGCAGCTTCCGGTGCCCATGAGAGATTGTGATAAACCAAATTAATCAGGATTTATTGGATCAGGTTCTCCGTGGAGGGGCCACTGCCTGCTGCTCTCTTTGTTTAAAAGCTGCATTGAGGCGTTTCTGACCACCTTGTGGTGTCAGAGCCGCAAACCCTCGCTGGGTCTCATGAAAGGGAAAATAACGACTTCGTAAAGGAAGAGCCCTGGACAGGAAAGGAAAAGCGCGTTTATGCAAGGAAGAGCGCCCTGGAAATTATGTAGGAAACCCAGGCCAGATCTTAACTGGGCCTGAGGGGAAAACCAACCAACCCCAAACCAATGTGCACAATATTTAAATGCGCAATAAAATCCAGTTATCTTTATTTCCCACTATTTAAATGCTCTGCATTTAAACACAATCAATTCAAGTTATCCTTTCTATCTGCTCCACCCAGAGAGAGGCTGCTTTGCTCCACTCCAGCGAAGGCAGGGAAAAGGGCAGGACAGGAAGAGCATCAAGTTGGAAAAGCCAAGAGGATTTTTAGCCTGGTGCCAACCCACAACCAAAATCCAGGCGGTGGAATTCCAGGTGAATGGAAAGAAAGGAAATGGACAGAGTTTGGCTCAGCAGCTTCAGGGCTCCCCGGCTCCCCGCGTTCAGGGGGATGGGAAGCGAATGAGGGTTAAAAAAACCTCTTTAACTGGTGCTCTTGTCAAATTAGCAGGGCAAAGCGCTGAGGCCAGGGCTAATGAATGGAATAATTGATTAAATATGTCATATCTCTGCCCAGCACGTTCACACCTTCCCCAAAGGTTTCCAGATGGGGCATAATTATCCCCCAAACAAGCTTCACACGCCAGGGCACACGGGGAGGAACAGTGACACGCGGAATTTAGACAGCAGAAAATTGCTCCCGCAATTAATCCCAGGCACTTAATAAACTCACCAAAGAACAGCAGGGGTGGGGAGAGACCCTCTCAGGTTTGGCCCCCAGTGGGGATGGTCAGGAATCGCTGGGGATGCTGGTGGAAGTTTGTGTATTTGTGGGGTAGCACAAAGGGGGGTTTGCTCCTCTCCAAACAAGGTGCCAAGAAAGGGAGGTTTCCCTGGTCTTTTGCTCCCTCACTCAGTAGGGGCCAAGGGATGAAGTGATGTAAATCATGTGCCCCTTGGTGGATCGCTGCTGATTTACACCAGGGTCCTTTCAGTCCTTTGATTTACAGATGTGAAAATCAAACCCAGACCAGCTCTATGTCCTGGAAAATATTTTAAGTTAAAAACGAAATATCTGCTGTATTGAGGGGGCTGAAGGGGGGCGGGGGAGGGGAAAGGATCACTTGATTTTAAGAACTTAAACATCAATATGATTTCATCTCAAGCCAAACTGGTGATGAAGTGGGGCCCAAATCCTGGCCGGGCGGTGTCTCTGCCCACAGCCCTGTTGGGGAAATGCTGATTTACACCCCCTGGCCGGTGCCTTCTCTGGCCCCAGGCTGACCCCCACCCACGGCAGCCTCTGGGGGTCAGAAAGCGAGAACCCTCCGAGTCTAGGCCAGGGAGCTGGGCTGCAACCGCACGGTTGCTGGGGCTGCAGCCCCTGGGACACACAGTTTGTGAGCGTCTTTTTGCAGAAAAACCCTTTCAAACCCCTCCTGGAGACGCCAGAGCTCCGCAAAGTTAAAGGTGGGGAAATGTTAATGTGAACTTTCCCTTCTGTCCCTCTGAAACTTCCCTGTTGAAGCTGGGTCCCAGGCCCTCCTGTGACAGCCACACTGCTGTCACGCCCTGGTGTCCCCAGAGCCACCTCTGTACTTCAGGTCACCTGCCCATCTCGCTCTTGTCGTGATTCATTGCAGAGGGGAACAGGTCCTGGGTGCTTTGGGGGTGCCTGACACCATCCAGGAGACAAATCCTGCTCCTGCTCGTGTTGGTGCTCCCCTGTGGGCAGGATCTGGCCCTGGGGAAGGAGGGTGTGAGGCAGCACAGCCTTTGCCCTGCTCCGGCCCAGAGGATGCTCCCCAGCAGCCCCATCTTCCCCTTCCCCTTGGATGGTCTCAGCTCCTGCCAACCAGCCAAAAGAGCCCCGGGAAAAGCCCGGGGAGAAGCCCGGGGAGAAGCCCGGGGAGAAGCCCAGGCCGCAGCTCATGGACAGAGCAGCCAGGCTCCCGCCAGCACCCCATCTCCCCGCGCTCCCCGGGATTCCTGCCGGGGCTGGAGATGGCGCGGTTGTTCGTTAGCGTGGCAGCGGTGGCGTGTGGGAGGGCAGACGCCAGGCTGTCTGCTCCCACTTTGTTTGGCTTGTTATTAACTTCTCCTTGGGCTGCCATTAACCCAGAATTCCTGCACTTGGCTTCAGGCTTTCCCTGCGCCGCTCTATCTGCAGCGCGTAATTACAGCTGTTGGGATTCCCTTTATCTCGGAGGATCTTGTAGGTTCGTTACCTGGCACAAGCTTTCCTGCTCCCCACCCCCACCCCGGCCCTGCACCCCTCTCACCCTTCCTGCTCTCATCAGCCTCGGCACCGGTTCTGGCAGGTAAAAACCTTGAGCGTCCATCGCCTCAGAGCTGAGCGCCTGTGCCGTGGCGAGAGCGTCGCGGGCAGGAGAGTGGCTGCAGCCAGGCTCCGCGTGCCCCACATGCTCCGTGCCACCGCGTGGGTCCTGATGCACATCAGCACCTTCCAGCTCCGAGACCGAGACGCTGAGTTGACTCCGAGCATGGGCTTGATTTATTTTTTTAATTTAATATGAGTTGAGTCGATGTATTTGTTTTGGCAGCGCGTAACCCCTCAACCCCCAAACCCTGCTAAAACAGCGCCTTCCGTCCCTGCCAGCCCGTGCCGACACAAGCAGAAGGGTTGGGACCTGAGCCCTGGGCGCGCGCCCCACGCAGGTTCTGGGTGGCACCGGCTCCTGGCCTCGAGCTACCACAGGCACTGGGAACCGGTGCCCCGGGGGAGCGGTGGCTGCGAGCTGGGAGATTTTTACAGCCTGAAAGTTTGGTGCCAGTTTCTCAGCCCATCTCCCAAGGGAACGCAGAGCAGGCAGTGCTGACCCTGTGCCCACCCCGGTGGGCTAGGACATGGGTTGTTCCCATCAGGATGAGGTCTGGGGATGCTGAGACTGACAATTTCAGACCCAAAGCTCCGTCTGCACGAGGCTGTTGTGGAGTTAGGGAAGAGAAGGAGGAGACAGGCTCCCTCTCATCTGGTGTCATGGCTGCCTCATGGCTCACCCTGGGCTGCTCCATGCCATGGGATCCCCAAGCATGGCGATCACTTGTTCTCCAGCCCCCGGCATGGAGGGGTGGGACCCCTCCTTGGCATCACCAACAAACCAGCACAGCCACCCCTTGCCCCGGGAGGGCAGGTGACCCTGATGGTCCTTCTCCTCCTGCCAGAAGTCAAATATTGCCCCAAAACACTCATGGGAGCACTCGTCCTTCCACCTCCATCATCTGGCTTCTCTGCTACGTGGTGGACATTCTGGGGTACCTACATTTAATTCCGGGTAATTCTGATGTCCACCATGTAGCAGCAGGGTGAGAGAGCACAGCAAGATGGGAAGGGGGTCTGGATTCCCTGGATCCAGCCCTGGGAACCTTCCTGCTACCTTGGGCAGCCTCTGCAGTGGGGGGGATGCATATCCCAGCCCCAGCATCTCCCACCTACCCTCAGCACCTGGGCGAGGAGCTCCAGAGGGAGCAGGGCTGCCCACAGCTCATCCCAGCAAGTCGGCGCCCGTCACGGAGCTGGTGGGAGCTGAGTCACCCTGGCAGGGAAAGTGAAGAGCGTGGATAGAAGCAGATCGGTGGAGGCTTCCTTTGGTCCTCGCTGAGGCCACACTTGGCCCCAGCGCTGGCCAAGCCGGGCTCCCTGGGGATGCCTCGGCTGGCCTGGGTAGGGCTGGAGAACATCTGGATTTCTCCTTATGCCTCTTCATTTGCTGCTTCACCCCCGCTTTCGCCTGGGTGGAGTTGGGGGATTTCCCGCATCGATCCCTGGAGTGGGGTGGCAGGGCAGCTTCTCCCCGTGCCCAGCTTCAGGGGTCGCACGGGACTTTGAGCCTGTGGTGTCCCCAAGGAGAGTCCCAGGGATGCCAGCGCTCTGCCTAGCTCTGTGCTGAGACAGAGGGACGTGGGGACCCCAGAGTCTGTGCCCGGCACCAAGGGGTGGGAAACAGTCCTTACGGTGTCGTGAGGAGGGGGGAGGTTGGGACTGGGACAGAGGGCAGGAGTCGTTGCTATGGATGGAAGAGGGCAAGAGGAGGGCTTGTTGTGTTGGGTGTCCCGGGCAGGACATGGTCCCCGTGTGCCCTGGAGGTGACCAGGAGCTCGTCTATTTCTATCAGAGCTCCTGGCCCCTGCCCAGAGTGACTCAGCCCCAGCGCCACGGCCAGATGGGAACATGTTTTGAGGATGCTCTAATAGGAGGGTGGGGATGGGCATCATCCCTGCCAGTGTCCCCCATCGCCTGTGCCCCCCTCACTCCCCCAGGGCTGCTCCTCCTGGGCAAACCCCACGTCGGGTGCAGCAGGGACCTTGTGGCTGGTGCTTGGCTTGGCACCAGACTCCTTCCCCTTGGTGTCACCCTGGTGTCCCCAAACCCATCCCCACGGTACAGCTAGGGCTCTCAGACCCAGTCCAGGGCTGTGAGACCCCAGATTGCAGGGGTTGCAAATCCTGTCCCTCAGCGCCACCAGGGCTCCGGCGGGCTGTCCCCAAGGGCTGTCCCCAAAGGAGGTGACAGCATCCCCAGCTCCAGTGGGGGAGGAATCGTCCCAGTTAACCCCAGGCGGGGCGGGAGCACAGGGGCTCCCACGGTCCCCCACCACCACCAGTGGGATGAATGCGAGCGGCCTCAGCCTGCCCGGGCCCCCCCTCAAGGGGATGCCTTCCCCCCCGGCCATATGCAGGGGTGCCACAGCCCCCTCTCCCCCCCCC